>MU551599.1:1788062-1868098 GCA_024362625.1 Silurus asotus | reverse complement strand
TATATATATATATATATACACACACACACACACACACACACACACACACACACAAACACACACACACAATTGTTCAAAATAATAGCAGTACAATGTGACTAACCAGAATAATCCAGGTTTTTAAGTATATTTTTTATTGCTACGTGGCAAACAATTTACCAACAATTTGCAGTAAATTCTCAGAACACAAACAAGACCCAGCATTCATGATATGCACGCTCGTAAGGCTGTGCAATTGGGTAATTAGTTGAAAGGAGTGTGTTAAAAAAAAAAAATAGCAGTGTATGCCGTTGACTGTAAATTTTTGTTTATGTAAAAATCATTTGCATTTATTTACCAAGCTGAGCCCATAACGGGTTGTAGGGATGCGTCTTGGCTAGCATGTCCACACTTTTAGAGGAATGTTTTTCCAGAAAGATCTTAATGGGTGGCTGGCCGTTGGGCATGACTGTAGGCACCCAAGCCAGGTGGTTAGTAAGCACAGCTGTAAGAAGTGCTGGAACAAACCTAATGTGGACACAATCGCAAAATACAATGATCAGATACAACATTCCTTTGTATACTGTTTCCTTGAACACTTTTTCCTTTTATCATAAAATAACAAATATTTACTTATTTACTTATACTTATTTAGAATTGCTGTTTTTTTTTTTTTTTTACTGACCCGTTTATTACTGTTTAATGCGATTACTAGCATATTATAGGATGAAACAATTTATTGAAACAATTTTATTTTTATTACTTGGCCACATATGAGGATTTTGCATTGTACTATATGTTTATACTATATGTAGCAGATTTTGTTTAAGTAGTTTCAAAATATTTTAATAAAAGTACTCAACTGGTTCTTTGAGGCTTGTTCTATGAGTAAAGAGAGCTCCCGCATGAAGTGCCCACAAAGTTGGTTCTTCTCAAGTGCACCGGACATCATTGTGAGCCAGACAGGCTCAGGCATACGTGGCATAGTATACAAATTACAGATAATCATCCTGTTTGGAGGAACATAAACACACACAAAGACACAAAATTAAATTTTGTTATGTTACTGCCTGATACTACAATTGTTAAATTTTTTTCCTCATTATTCTATACTCAATACCCCATGACAAAGTGGTGAACAGAGAAAAGTCTCAAAAAATTATTTTCAATGAAAAACTGAAATATGAAAAGTACATTAAGTATTTAGAGCCTTTAGAACAACATTTAAAAATTATAATTAACCCAGGTGCCACCAGAGAACAAGACATAAGTTGAAACGTCAAGACTGGGCCAATAAATATTTGAAGACAGATTTTTCAACGGTTCTACAGACTGAGATGAGAGTGACTCTTGACGAACCAGACAGATGGGCATGTGGAAGGATCAGTAACGGGCACCGAGCTGCACTGCGACTTAGACACTAGCAAGGTAAAGGTTGGGTACTGTTATGGGCTATTATTAATGATGATTGGACCTTTTCAGGTTGAAGATGGACTCAAAATCAACTCCTAAACCTACTTCCAATTTTTACAAGACAGATTCTTGAAGCAGTGGTACAGGAAAAAGTCAGCATCTTTCAAAAATACCATGATATTTATACTTCTAACAAAAGGTACTAAAGTATTCAGGACATTATCTTTGAACTTTACTTTACTACACTAGCTTTGTGTACTGTTGACGTCCTTCACTGCACTAATTGTTCTATTCTTACACTGTTTGCACACTTTATGTAGTCCTGTGTGTTTTGCTAGTCTTAGTCTTCAACTAATGTTTCTCAAGATATTCTATGTTTGTGTTATGTATCACCTTAGTCCTGAAGGAACCTTGTTTTATTACACTGTGTTCTGTAACACCTGTTGTATTAAAGCCACTTGACTAGGCAAAGCATTCACATTCAGTTGTGTAGGCCACCTTGAAGTAAACTTTGACCTTAACCTACCTAAATTCATTGAGGCTGTCCACCATGCGGTTGTGAGCCAAGATTCTCTGACTAACATCAGTTGACCGTCGACTCATCTTCATAGCCTAAATAACAAAAAAAGGCAGTATATCAATGGTAATTCAATTCAAGTGAAATTTAAAATGTTTTAAACCTGGAGCCAAATTTCACCCCTCATACTAGTACACCACAGAATGCATGGTGGGGGGAGGTGATTGCTGTGCTGGGCAGATGGACTGGTTTATACAATAACGAGGCAATTATATATATAAAAAAAAAAAATTTCTTTGCCAAGTGTCCATTGACTTGGCCAATTATTTTACCTAACCTGAATTTAAAATAACATTTAGCCAATTAGCAGCTAAAGCAGCAGTCATTATGGGGTATTGAGTGTAGATTATTGAGAGAGTGAAGTGCAAAACAGATGGAAAGGCATGTTGCTGCAAAATGGTTTTTGTAGCCATGGTGGTTAAGTGTTCCCTCACTTTTTCATAATTTTCTAACATCATCACTAGCAACACACCCTCAAACCATCACAACTCCTCTTTCATGAATCACAGTGAGAACCAAACAATCAGGAATCGTCCGTTCACCCATTGTAGGTCTAACAAAGACATGGGTTAGAACAAAAAATCTCAAATCCGGACTCATCAGACCAAGATTTCACAGATTTAATGTCCATTCCTTGTGCTTCTTGGCCAAAGCAAGTGTCTTATGTTTGTTGTTCTTCCAAAGTAAAAGTAAATTCAGTTTGACAATGAAAGCCTGACTCGCAGTGGAGAGGGTGAACATCTAGGCATCTATATTAGTGATGACCTCATTTGGACACTTAACACCACACAAAGCTAGTTAAGAGGGCTCAGTAGCAGCTGTACTTTCTTAGGAGGTTGAGGAAGTTTGGTATATCTCGTAAAGTCCTCAGCAACCTTTACAGCTGAACTATGGAGTGCATCCTTACCAAGTGCATCACCATGTGGTATGGCAGCACTGCTGTTATGCACCGCAATACTTTTCCTGCAGGACATTTACTATAGCAGAGTCCATAGGAGAACTGCCTTAAACTGAGCACAGACTTTTCACACCTTTTCCACCAGCCCAGAGTTACAGAAGTGTGAAATGCTTGACTTCTAGATTAAAGAACTCTATCTTTCCCACTGCCATCAGACACCTAAACAGCTGACAGAAGCTTACAATCATTGTCTACCATTTGTATTTGATTACTGTCACTGATTTTGAACACTCATTGCAGAATCTGCACATTTATTGTGGACTGTGGTATTACACAGCTGATGTTGCAATCATTGCACACACACATCTGGTTTTCCGAATTTACCCGGCATACATATTTACGGTATATATTTTCAGATGCTGCTTTTAAAAACTGTTTTTCAAAATATCTATTTGTTTGATATTCTTTTGTTGTCTATTCTATAAATATATTTATTTTTGTGGCATTCACTGTGCACAGCAAAGGGAGGTGGTAGCTCAGTGGTTAAGGCATTGGGCTTTGGATTAGAGGATCACAGGTTCAAATCCCACCACCACCAAGCTGCCACTGCTGGGCCCTTGAGCAAAGCCCTAAAAATCCTCCCATGCTCAGTTGTAAGTCGCTCTGGATGAGGCCGTATGCCAAATGCCGCAAAATGTAAATGCAAAGGAAGATTCTCATTGTACGGGGGAAACGTTTATTTACTGGTCATATGACAAAAAACACAAACTACAAAAACAATTAACTAAAAAATATGGAAATTTACAGTTGTTGTTGTAGCACTATACTCACTACACTCACCATTTACTCAAAACAAGACAAACAATCTTCATTTTCAAAGCACATTAAGGCAATAAAAATATCACAAATGAACTTTTGCCAAGCCACACCAGTGAACTGAAAACCAGTCCAGGTGACTTGTGAATGTGATAAGAGAATGCCATGAGTTTGCCATCAAAAGATATGATCAGAACTAAATAAAGCTACTTTGGACAATCTAAAATATAAAACATATTCAGGGTTAATTAAAAGAAATTGTTTAATACATAATTTAATATGTGTTAGATTGGATGTCTTAACTGAAACATATAAACATATTTATATAATAAAAGTAAAAAAAAAAAAAAAACTCTGAAGGAGTAGTTGTCAAATTTTAACTGGTGCATAAATTATTAATAGCAACCAACTGCAATAAACTAAAGAAAGTCAATATTTGGTGTTTTTAAAAGGAAAACTAAACCGACTGGTGGTAAGCTTTACTTTATTAATCTACCACCGTTGTTCTAGAAATTTTGATTGTTGCACTTAATTATTTATTTAGCATGGAAAACCTGAGACCACATGAAAAGTAGTCTGAAAAGTGATATATATCGTTATATGACTTTCTTCGTTGACAAAAGATTTTTGCATTTACATTTTGCAAAAATTGCTTAAATGGTGCCGACTCAATAATCCAGATATTAATTTACATTTTACGTAGTCATAAGGTGCACAGCAGAGTATTACACATCAAACTTACAAAAACACACTAATGTATTATAGTGATCATAGCAATGAAAAACATTCAGCAGTCCATTAATATTCATGCAAGGAAGAAAGAGGAGATAAGAGGTGAAAGTGTTGATTTCATTCAGTGGAGTCTAAAATGTATTTAGCGATTCAGCAAATAAAGCAAAAGTAAGTAGTTTTTTAAACAGTCACACCAAAAGCATCAAAGTCTAGTCGAGGTGAAATGCATTGCTCAAGGGTACAGCAACTACAGCTTGGTGGTACTGAGATTTGAACTCAGGATTTGGACCTCCTGATCAGAAAAATAGGAAGATCTTTTGAAAATAATTTCACCATGTCTATGAAGATCAGTATGTGGCAATGTCTCAACTTACAAGACTATTATATAATGGTGCCACATGCGCCTTATAACCCGATAGTCTACACCACAACCATTCAGAATGAACTATAGAAAGTGTTTAGCAAAATGTCAAAACTAGCTATTTCATTATGACTACACAGCAAACTGAAGTCTAACAAGCTAAATAAGCAATAGCTATTTTATAGCTTTCTATAAATCTATTTTAGCTATCTAGAAAAATGCAATAGAAATAAAGTTCTAAAAAAAAGTTTCTGCAAATCTACTAACATGTTACTTTATGATTTAGATCATTATTCAGACCATTATTTCCACCTTAAGGCACATGTAAATGAGCTCTAGTGCCTTCTGTTTGCTTTCATTATATTGTTCTGTGTCAAATTTTATTATGCAAGTCTTTAGCAAAGAATAATTAAAAAATATATATATAAATAAATAAAAAAATTTGTGCCCAAATTCAGGTGTGCAAAAAACTATAACTGTTGCCAAAGCAGCTCCTATAAAGGACTAATAAACGATTTGCATACTTTAAAAAAATTTGGAAAATCTATAAATCAATAGTACAACTTTTTAAGAATAAATAGCTCAATTCTCAGTATGAGAGATTAGTTTAAATAGGGATACAATGATCTTTTCGAAACAATTCTCATTAATCTAGGCCTACAACTGAAATTAAACTAACTGCTTTCTTCATTATTCTGATTTGATCTTTGAGCCAGAAACTTGCAAGTTTCTTGCAAAAATGCAATGTTACATTTTAAAAGGTTTACATTTTACAAAAATGTTGATTGCCTGTCAAAGGCTGTCAATTGCCTAGTTAAACCCTTACAATTTCAATTAATGAAACAGATTCCCCCATAATTTCTTAGTTTCCAGGTTTATATGTTATGTTAATACAGATTTTATATGTAAAAAGAAATTTTGCTTTGTGTCAGCATTGGTAAACCATGCACACTTGGTCCTTCTAAAGCGGATTTGGTCCATTTAGTTCAAGTGTAAAGGAAATCTTTAAAGCGTTAAAAAGCACTACAATATAGAATGTTGTGCTTTAAACCTTGTGGCAATAAGTCCCCCATTTGGGCATGGTACCAACAAATTTTACCACACCTATACTTTATTGTGTCAGAGAACTTATTGAAGTTTAAATGAAAATCCATATTATGCTTATTTATAAAAAAAAGATGGCATAAATAATTCATTTATTAAGCTACCATGACGTATATAATATTCTATAAATGCTTGCATATGCCACATATGATTAATACATAGTACAATGAATGTGCCATACCTGTTCAATTGAACTTTTCAGTTTATTCATGTGGCTCTCAAAGAGTGGGAAATGGGAGAAGAAAAACTCCTTGAACTTGCTGTTCTCATCTTCATTGAGTGACAGAAGGAAGATGACACCAATGGCGATCTTCTTTTTCCTTGCTACTCCTAAACTTGAGACACCACCCTCATCTGACAAGTTAAAGCTCTCTTCTACAGACCTGTAAGACCCAATCACACAAAATAAACCACAGTGTAGTCTGATAACTTTGTCAACATGTACTGATTAAAGTAATTTGGGATTGAATGATTTTAGCTTCACCACTGATCAAAATGTGTCCAGAGTCTGAATTGTTTCTTGTTTTGAATAGATCCAGGAGCACAGCTATAAACTGCTTTTCATTTAAAGTTAAATAATTTAAATAAATGATGTCATATAAATTAATAATCTTTGTTTGTCCCCAGTAACAAGGTATTGCTTAATAAAATAAAGGGAATGTGAGCATGCCTTTAAACAAGACTGTAAAGTGTCTGTGTGCATATTGCTTGCAGTGCATTCACACCATCGAGGGAAGACACCATTTTCCAAGCTGGTGGTCTGACTACGTAGCCACCGGCGTTGGTAGCTACTGGCACAGCTACTAGTCAGAGAAGAGCCAGGTGATGAAAACGGTGTTATCAGCAGGCTACTGAGAGATGCTGCAGACAAAAATAAGTAAATACAATGAGTGTCATTGGAGTTTAACATTATGCCATACATATGGAATACAATTGTACCTCGATTTCATATGTACCATATTGTTTACATTTAAAGTATAGTAATTTCCGAACTATTATTCGCACCCAAATATGAACTATGGACTAATAAACTTTACACAGGCTTTAACGAAAGACAGTGTCTGTTACACGGTGTAACAGGTGAAATATGTCGAGGCTCCTTTTAGAGCAGAGCGGCATTATGGGATTAGCCTGCCGCCGCATTTTATCCGGTATTACTGCATGTGTGCAAGACCGAGGAATATGTCCTTATTATTTTCTGATGCTCATTTCTAAGTTTCTTTGACTAAACCATAACGCTGTTGCCAAGAAAAATAAAAAAGCACGAGTTTTGGAAACCTGTCTGTGCTTATATGATTTCTGTTGCAACTGGAGTTAGCGAGCTCTCCCTTGACCATGACTCAACCGGTTACAACGGCTTGTAACTAAACAGCAGCCTACCAAGAAAGTTATTGTTCACTGTCTTTCTCCTTCCTTTCACAACAATTTGTCTCGGGAGTTTATCTTTTGGTATCATCGTGTGTTTAAAAATTTACCCACGGTGAAGCTTTTCTTTTCGCATTTCCTGTAGACAGTCCGAGTGAGCGGCAGGTCAAACGTCAAAGGAACCTAATCCATATTTATGATGTGGTGCGGGCCGATTCAGTGGGAGCACGTCTGATTTAATATAAAGAGTTTCATTGGTTCACCTGAACCCGTTCGGCAATTTTATTGGTCTAATGTTTTGGTGCTCAGTTTTTTGGCTTGAATCTTGTAAAACCGGGAAAACCCTCGGAAAAATCCATAAATAAGCCGCTTCATTGTTTAAGCCGCGGGGTTCAAAGCGTGGGGAAAAAGTAGCAGTTTATAGTCCGGAAAATACGGTAATGACTAAATACAGTTTATTTATATCTAAAGAACACTTCTTTCATTTTCATTTATGGCATTTAGCAGATACCCTTATCAAGAACAACTAGTGCTTTGAAGTCTCCACCAACAAATACAGAGACTAAAAATATCACTTTAAAACTAACCTAATATAACCTAATATAATGCATGTTTTCTTTTGTAGCCTGAGAGATTGTGGGACCCCCTTGAGGAGTAGTAGAGGTTGGATCGATCATGGTGTAGTGCAGGGTGAAAAGTGCTGTGATGTGTTGTTTTAAATTTTTTAACATCAAAGTGGGAAGCCTGTGTTTTAAAAGCAGGCGAAATACTGGCCTGTATCATGCAAAGATAAAAATGAAGGAGATTGTTTAAATTAGTGCTGGGCAAGATACCGGTTCATACCAAATAACCATGTGTTTATTTTTGTTATATGTATTTTTAGTATACAACGTACAGTGTATGTTGCTTAAACAACATTTGGAACACGGCACAACACTGTTTGAGAGGGATCCCTCTTTACTGTTGCACTGGTGAGGGCACAGCTGTATGTGTTACTAAGCGTGACAGTAAAGATAGATAGGATAGACATTAAATTAGAGACCTGCACTCCCGTGGGAATCTACACAAACGAGTGAGGCGCGGGACAAGATTTGATCGGTGAATGCAGGTGCAGGCGATGAAATACTCATGCGTGTTTGGGTTCAGGACAATAACATTTATCGCGAGACTTGCAAAATAGCCTTAAATTAAAATTTCCCAGATGCAATTTAATGATTTCCTTCTATGACTGTATTCCATATGGTAAAATATTTAGTTGTGTAACCAGGAAAGAAAGTCTATTTTGTTAAAGTTATCAACTGTTCACTGATGAAGACTTGTGTAAAACTGTGGGGACAATGACAGCAAAACTGACGATAACAATGACAAACAGAAAGCCAAAAGGAACCATTCACAATATTCTTGTTTATCCGTACTTACAGTCATGTGAAATAAAAAAAAATGTACACACTCTTTGAATCCTATACATACCATACATAGCAAAACACAAAAAAATTATCTGGTCCTTAGCAGGTCTCAAAAGCAGGTAAATACAACATTAGATGAACAACACACATTACGCCATGTCTATTTATTTTTTACAAAAATAAATCCAAAAATGGAAAAGCTATTTGTGAAATTAAGTACACCTCTACAGTTTCTATGTGATTTGCCATGTGCTACAAATAAAATGCTTTTAATTAATTGATCATGGTTGTAAGGACATTCACAAACAAATTTAAGACCATTATTCTACACTGGAAAAACATCTGACAGTTGCCAATTTTCCCAGTAGTGGACGATCCAACAAATTCATCCCAAGGTTAGAGTGTGCAATACGCAGAAAAATTACATCCCAGACTTTACAGACCACAGTAAAACATTAAAAGGTCATAGCAATAATGAAGAAAAAAAAAAAAGAACAAGTATGTTTTTTGGAAGGTTTGCCAGGAGAAAGCCTCTTCTCTTTATAAAAAAAAAGCAGTATATATATGCATTTATATATGCAGTTATTGGTGCTAAAGATGGTTCTACAAGCTACTGAATCATCGTTTTAACTTCTCATACATATTTCACACATGGACTCTCCATTTTGGTTTTATTTTTATAAAATAAATAGTGACATGCTATATTGTGATGTGTTGTTCAAGGAGTTGTATTTACTTAGTTTTAAGATCTGATAAGGACCAGATGATTTTTATTAAAAACCATACCTTTTAAAAAGCGTGTTCTTTCTGTACATCACTCAGTCCTTTATTTTCATTAATAAATATATGAAATCAAATATTTTATTTAGATCTTTAAATTTTCGGTAACTCCACTAAATACACAGCTAAACAATATTTATTATTCTTTAAGATGTGTAGTCAACTTCAAATTTAAATTGTTTTGAATGGCTGTCCCCAAAGGCAAAACATGTGGCCTGTAATTAAAAGGTGATCGCCAATTATTTATCATAGTTTGCAGAAATCAGCTTACAACTTTACTGAATATTTCTGAATGAAACCCAAGGAGTATTTAAAATCTAGAAGATAAAGAAAATATTTCACTGATAGAAGAAAGTTAAATTTCAAACAACTTCCACATTCTGAACTCTCTGACACAAACACACACCTGATCTTGCAATGCCATTCTCTCGCTCACTGAATGGTCCTCGAGCAGGCATGTCCATAGGGTTACTGTGACCTATAAAAGAATTGAGAAAAGAATATATTTAAAAAAAGGACATAATTGTTCAGATGTTCCAGAGCAACAGGCATTAATACCTACCCATTAAAACCACTATACATCTACACTACAGCGCAGACTAGCACATACAGTGAGTCAAATACAGGAATCATGTGCAAATAACGTTTGTGTATTCTCTTAGCAGTGCTTACAGGCCTTTGGATGTGCACATGTGTGTAGGGCTAATTTATAAGACAATTAATCTATTAACAGATGACTATACAAGCTAGTTAAGCAATCAAATTCCAACGAGTTAAAATTTGTTTAAATTAGCCCTATATGTGTGTGCATCATAAGGCCTGTATGCACTGCTAAGGGAATACACAAACGTATTTGCACATGATGGATCTATTTGACCCACTATGTGTTTGCTAGTCTGCACTGACAATTATGATCTTAAATTATAATAATAATTGAGATGCATAATAATGGTGGTTATAATCTGTATAATTACACAGTGGTGACTTTTTATGCTCTTAAATCGATCTCTGATTATAACAAATCTTATACAAGTTCTTAGCAACTTTAAACAGGGCAGTTACACTGGCCTGTATTTGTAGTGTTCAGCTGCACTCATCTGTAGTTTTGTGTACTTTGTACATTAACATTTTATATTGAACTGTGGTGCTACAATCGATTTTTATACACTGTATTGATATGCATTAATCACCTTTTACATCCCTATACATATCCAATTATGCCCTTAATTTTTTGTGCTGTTTAACTATTATACAATACAGAATGCCACTCAAGGAAGACAGAGTGAGGACAGCAAATCATAAGCTAGTTTATATCCAACTCTTAGCTTGTGTAGGATAGTACAAGAAAGAAAGAGAGAAAAGGAAAAAAGTGAAGTATACAAAAAATGATGGTGCCTTAATGTTAGCAATAGCTAAAGAAAATTAGTGAAAAACACTAAAGCAAAAAGGTAGTGAGAATGAGCAGATTCTTTGAAATTAAATAAAGATAATAGTCTATATTATAGATAATAGTATACTGTCTAAGCTATATTATAGATTGAATACTTTAGTCACAAATATTTATTTGCTGACTACACAAAAACCCTAGATTCACACACCCAAATACACAACGCCAACCTGAAAAGAAAGAGGCACTCTTGATGAGACGGAGCGGGCCCTGCTCAGAGAAGGCCCGACGAGGGCTGCACAGCTGAGAAAATCCTGTGCAGGATAATGTCCACAGATAACAGAAACGGGTAGTAGGTTGGGAATAAACATTAGAGAGAATGACAAAGAGAGAGAAAGACATAGAACCAGATTAGTCAAGCAAAAAGGCAGAAGGCATGAGAATACTTAGAAGGCAACTGGATCATAAACAGAACCCTGACAAATTCATGTTCATATTTACAAAATGTCTCATACATTTTTAAAACCTGAACTTCATTCAGTGTGTCTGTAAATTTATCAGGACTAATATTCAGTATCACACCAATTCTAAACAATTATAAAGATTTTGAATTACTCTATCCAACCACACGGTGTAACGGGTGATATATGTTGCGCTGTCTTTAGGAGCATAGCGGTATTTTGGGAACAGCATGCCAGAAGCGCGCTATCCCTTCACCCAGGCTCTAATCTAAACAGTAGCCGACCAAGAAAGTCATTGTTCACTGTCTTCCTCCTTCCTTTCACAACTATTTCTCTCGAAAGTTTATCTTTTGGCATCGTTGTTTAAAAATCACCCGATGGAAGTTTTTCTCCCGACGCCGTGCAGCTCAGAACACAGGTGATGTGCGTTTTTTCGTTTCCGTTCGGAAATTTCATTGGTCTAATATTATGGGGTTTCGTTTTTTGGCTTGAAGTTTGTGAAACCGGGAAAAAACCCAGGAAGAATTCATAATTAGCCGCTCCGTTGTTTAAGCCGGTTCAAAACATAGGGAAAAAAGTAGGGGCTTATAGTCCGAAAAATACGGTATATAGAATTACAACAATCAAGCAGAAAGCAGAAAACCATTGAAAGCAGACAGGGTTGATATCAGTTCATAAGCAGTTGTGGTCTGACAAATATTGGACAAACAAAGACTCAAGCACATATTAGAAATATGCACTGGTAAAGATATATAAAAGTTATATGATTCTATGCAAGCTATATACATGATTAATTTCACAGAGTGCCTTTTGATATGGCACTTGATCGTTTAATTTATACAGCTCAGCCACAAAAGATATGCACTTACTTTTGATATTTTTATGTCATTTAACATCAGGTTCTGATTAAAAAGAAAGTACTCTATCACAGTTCTCAAATTTTTGGGTTGTTTATCAAGGTCACTAATATGAATTGACATAAAATTTTTGTGTACAAATTAAATAAATAAGCTATTTCAACTCGGTAACCCATATACAACATTCACTTGTGCAAATCTCAAGCATTCCTTTTACAACCCAAATTCTAGAAATGTTGGGGGAAAAATTTTATGCAAATAAAAACACAATGTAATGATCTGCAAATCTCATAATTATCATAAATATTTTGTTCATAATAGAACATAAACATAATTTTTTTAAACGGAGTGAATGAACAATTAAGATAATTACAATAAATAAGATAATTTTTAAATGACAGGATGCAAAACACAACTCACATGTTGGGATAGAGACATGTTTACCATTATTTAGTCTTATGTAATCTCCTCTTTTTCCTTTTCTGTTCTTTCTTAATGCCATGCCAGTTTCTATGGCTATGTTCATAGCGAAACTACATTTTGGATTAACTTGATTAAAAACCTTTTCAAAAATGTCAACTGAATAAAACATTTCTCAAAGGGGAAGAAGTATTACAGTATTACATTTGTATAAAGAAAATAGAGTGCAAATGCTCCACACCTTACGAACGACTTACATTCTACGCATATACCCTAATGATGTAGGAGCTATAAATACTATCAAACAATAAAATATACTTAAAAGTCGAAATACTATATACAATATTTTCTATTAAGTAATAATATTAATAAAAAATGTATTAATTGTGACTATCACTTGATTTTCTCTTTTCCCTATCCATTTTGAAATTAAGATTTGAAGTTAAAAACAAGTAATGCACTTAACACTGTAAAAATCACTGACTGTGACAGAGACAAAGAAAACTGCATTCACACAGCTTATTACTGCGCATCAAGAAGACTCGTTCATTATGGTCGACGACTAGCTAGCGGTGGCTCTCCTCCGTTTTGAATTTTTGAGACATGGTGGTTCCCAGGAACCTGAATGACTCCACTGCTGCCACAGTGCTGTTCATGATGGGGGTTTCTCCTGAAATCCACAATCATCTCCACTGTTTTGAGCATGTTAAGCTCAAGGTTGTTATGACTGCACCAGACAGCCAGCTGCTAAACCTTACTTCTGAATGCAGATTCATCACCATCATTAATGAGGCAGACGAGTGTTGTCTGCAAACTTCAGGAGCTTGACAGAGGAGTCTGTAGAGATGTAGTTGTTGGTACAGGGAAAAGAGCAGTGGGAAGAGAACACATCCCTGGAGGAGCACCAGTGCCAATAGTACGCCTGTTTGACATGGATTTTTCTAGTTGTTGCCTAACTGTTAGAAAGCTGGTGATCCACTGACAGGAAGAGATAGGAACAGAGAGCTGGGTTAGTTGTGTCTGGAGAAGTGTTGAGATGATTGTGTTGAAGACCAAAACGAAGTCCACAAACAGGATCCTCAGTCCCCCCAGATGTTGTAGGATAAGGTGCAATCAGTCCCATGTTCACCGCATCGTCCACAGACCTGTTTTCTCGGTAAGCAGATTGCAGGGGGTCCAGCAAGGTTTAAGTGATGTCCTTCAAATAAACAAACACCAGTCTCTCAAATGACTTAATGAGCACAGATGTTAGGGCAATAGGTCTGTAGTCATTAAGTCCAGTGATTTTTGGTTTCTTTGAGATTGGGGTGATTGTGAAACGTTTGAAGCAGGTAGGCACTTCACATAGTTCCAGTGATCTGTTAAAGATTTGTGAAAAAATTGGACACCAGCTGGTCAGCACAGGTTCTTAGACAGGCTGGTGAAACTCCATCTGGTCCTGATGCATTCCTTCTTTTATGTTTCTTGAAGACCTGTTTTGTAGCTTGTGATGTCTCTCGGGCCAGCTTTTTACAGTGACTCCTTTTTTGCCACTCTAATCTCCTTTGTCAATGTGTTCCTGGCCTGATTGTACAATATTCTGTCCCTATTCCTGTAGGCATCCTCTTTGGCCTGAAAAACTGTCTGAGAAAGCAGGCATCTATTTTTTATTTACATTTTTTTTTTCCAAATTTCAATTAGGTTTCTGTTGAATTTCTGCCTATCTTTACTTCTAAGAGACTCTGCCTCTCTGAAAAACCTTTTAATAACCAGACGTGTTACTGACCTGTTTCCAATTAACCAATTTAGTCGCAAAAATGTTTATCCAGCTGTTTTCTTATTGTTGAAACTTCTTGCAGCTATCAAATTCAAAATGACCCTATACTTTACTTAAATGGAAGATATAATCAGTTTTTACATTGAATGTGTTCTATCGTGAATAAAAAATTTAAAAGATTTGCAAATCATTTGCATTTTGTATTTTTTTTTTTTTTTTTGCATTTTACACATCATACAATCTTTTTTTTGCAATTGAAGTAATTAGTTCTCTCCTTATATATATACATTTATAAAAGCTTTTTCCATATGAACTCCATGTTCTTCTCATATTTCTGAATTTCTTGTGTAACTACCACTGCAACAATGTACACCAAATGGGCATAACATTATGGCCACTCACAGGTAAAGTGAATAACACTGATTATCTCTTTATCATGGCACCTTTTAGTGGGTGGGATATATTAGGCAGCAAGTGAACATTTTGTCCCCAAAGTTGATGCCTTAAAAGCAGAAAAATTGGGCAAGCGTAAGGATTTAAGCGAGTTCGACAAGAGAAAAATTGTGATGCTAGGTCAGAGCATCTCCAAAACTGCAGCTCTTCCTGATCTGCAGCAATAATTAGGTGATCCTGGAGGAATTGTACCTCTTTCTTCATACGGATTACATAATCAGAGAATATTTGTTTTCAATGTGAATTGGTTTAGATATTTCAAGATTTTTTTACATCATGTCTGTAAGGCAAGTTTTCACTGTGTCTGTAAAGAGAAATGACAGCGAGTGCACCCGGTCTGTTTTCATTATTTCATAAAAGCACAATGTTTTGTTATTATGAGTGTATATAAATGAAAGTAGGCCCTTTACAGATTCGAATGACGTATTGGCTATTAGCGCTATGAGAAAAAAAAAAAAGCCACATAACGCGCCCTCAGAGGGTTAAATTGCCGAATGTGTGCACCACGGTGGATTTTGGTGCTGGTTTGAGACTTGCCGCATCAGAAAAACCTTTTAATTTTTAATGGTTATTAAATGTTTTTAATATTGGAGTAAAGAAAGGGTGTCATGAATAAACATGTGCTGTGCTGAAGGTTTTAATTGCACCTCTTTTAAATGTATTGAGTTAATATTTGTTTTAATAAAAATTGTCAAACAGAACAAGCAAAAATACTCATGTTGAAATGCTGATTAATCATGCGATAATAAAATTAGTGCTGTTTATGTATTTGTGTGTTAATAACGCGTTAGTTTTGACAGCCCTAATTAATATATTAATACAAAAAACGAATTTAAAATGGTTACCTAATGAGAAGATAAGTAACAAGATAATAATATTATTGTCACACCATGGTAACAATGTCAATGTCACCAAATAGATTAAAAGTAAAGTAACAAGCCTTTTTTGAAAATTTAAAAAGTAGAAAGTACAGATATTTGTGAATAAATTTAATGAGTAAAAGTAAAAATTTGTAAATATACATAAGTACAGTAACTAAGTATTTGTACTTTTTTACTTTTTATCTCTGGTCTGCAGTGGTCAATATCTATCAAAAGTGGTCTAAGGAAGAAACAGCGGTGAACCGGCGTCATGGTTAAACTCATTGCTACACGTTGGGAGCAAAGGCTGGACTGTGTGGTCTGATCCAACAGACAAGCTATTGTAGCTCCAATTGCTGAAAAAGTTAATGCTGGTTCTGATTGAAAGGTGTCAGAATATACACATATTTGTTGTATATGGGGCTGCGCTGCCACAGACCATTCAAATAATAGGCAGGTGGTCATAATTTTATACCTGATCCGTGTATTAACAAATGCTTTTGTATCCAGCTCAGAAAGGTGTATAAAGGAGGCCCCATTGTGCGTAAAATTACCTATGCTTCCCAGGAAGCCACTGACCACTGTGTTCTGATCTGGCTTGACAGCCCTTGACTCTGGATTGATGAACTCCAAACTGTCTTGAAGCCTACCAAAGGTGAAAAAAAGTTAGCTGTGCTAAAACATTTTGCTTGAGGAATTTAATATGAACAGCACTTACGTGTTTAGGCTACCATACACACTGCCACCAGTCCTTGCTGTAAACACCTTGCTAAGCATCAGCTGTGGGGGGGATCTGTACATGATCAAGAAAGAGAGTAATAATGTGAGTGAATTGGTGAGAGTGTGTGCGTGCGTGTGTGAGAGAGAGAGAGGGGGAGGGGGGGGGGGGTCAAAGACATAAAATCATTGTATTACTGTAACTATACAGCAATAATACCACATTGACATGATATATAATTCCAACAAATAATTATTCTATGCAATGCTTTCTTACTAACCGAATTTGATGGATTTTCAGTGTAGACCCTTTGTAGCTCATTGCCACTGAGCCAAACATCATCTCGGCAAGCATATCGGGGTCGGAGGAGCATTGTGACGCACCCTAAGAAACAAGAAAAAATAAATATATTCATTAGAATTGTCCCGCTTATGAATAATGTAAAAATCATGTACATTCCACATTAAAACAAAACAAAATCAGCATTTACTTATATCACAGGTATATATGTATTTCCAAATAAAGAGCATATACTGGTTTGAAACGCATGCATGTTCTTAATGTTTATTTGTCAAAACTTTTACTTTAACCAAACAAATATATGAACACACTGTTGATACAACAGTGGTTAAACGTTATTTTCTTTAAACACTCTTGAAGTCTGGACAGTGCGTTTCTGGAAACATTCAGATGAAATCCCATGCCTCTTTAAAACCAAAAGTGTTCCTCACTAGTTGTATTTTTCTTTATGGCCTTGCAATCCAGTTTATCATCCATCCTTCATTTATTCTTTCTTTTTTTTTACTTTATTTACTGTTCAATAGAATTTAAGTCCATTGAGTCAAGTTAAGTGGCTTTTATTGTCATTTCTACTATACACAGTGGTACATAGTACACAGTAAAAATGAGACAACGCTCCTCCAGAACCCTGGTGCTACACTAAACAACATAGAGCTACAACACAATACAAAGTCACATGAGGTGCAATGAGTGCAACCTAGTGCAAACAGTGCAGATGAAAAACAGTACAGACAGACAAACAGTACAGACAGACAACAATACAGACAGATAGACAACACAAGACAACACACATAATACAAGATAGCGCCGATCAGTAAACCTACTGTATACTTTGGATATACAGTACTGTGCAATGAGAACTATAAAGACTATAACCAAGAGTATATGTAAACAAACACTATGCAGTAGCAGCAATTAAGAGGTGCAAAAAAACAATGTAAACAGTGTAATATGGTTAAGTATAAATAATAAATAAATAAATAAATGGTGGTGGAATAGATTGAGATGAGTAATGGGTGTGTGTTAAGATCTAATTGTACAGTTTCAGTAACACAAATTAAATGAGTAAATGAGTGAGTGAGTGAGTAAGTGTTTGTGTGTGAGAGTGTGTGTGTGTGTGTGTGTGTTCCAGTTTAGTTCTGTGTATTGAGAAGACAGATAGCTTGCAGGTAAAAGCCTGAGGGCAGGAGAGTGAAGAGTGTGTGTGATTGTCCACAATGCTGTTGGCTTTGCTGATGCAGCGTGTGGTGTAAATGTCCATTATAGAGGGGAGATAGACTCTGATGATCTTCTCAGCTGTCCTCACTATCCTCTGTAGGGTCTTGCGATCAGAGACGGTGCAGTTCCCAAACCAGGCAAAGATGCAGCTGTTCAAGATGCTCTCAATGGTTGCTCTATAGAACATAAACAGGATTGGGGGAGGGAGATGAGCTTTCCTCAGCCTTCTCAGGAAGTAGAGACTGCTAAGCTTTCTTGGTGATGGGGCTGGTGTTGAGTGACCAGGCGAGGTTATCCGCCAGATAAACACCAATGAATATGGTGCTCTTGCCCATCTCCACTGAGGATCCATCAATGATCAGTGGAGAATGGCCGATTTGTGCTCTACTAAGGTACACAAACATCTCTTTAGTTTTGTCAATGTTTAGAGACAGGTTGTTGGCTCCACACCAGGCTGTTAAATGGTGCACCTCCTCTCTATATGCTGACTCGTCATTCTTGCTGATGAGACTTAGGCAAACTTGACGATTGACTGGGCAGGTCAGTTTTATGATAATTAACACTGTTCTCAAAATAATGCTTACAGAGCTTGGGTATATGCTTCAGGTCATTGTATTTTTGTATTGGTTGGTTCCAATTAGCCGAAGTCATATGGAAATGCAGGAAATGCCCTTAACCAGCGCAACAGAAAAAAGTAATACCTCTCAGTGTTCCAAACGATGTTTAGGTGACATACACTGGTATTGTGGTATACTAAAAATGTATTTTTATTTTAGTGTTACATACAAACAAAAAGAATATGCATGTGTCTCAAAAATAAAAAAAACTTGTTTTCAAACTTAACATGCACTGTACATTAAAATCCTGACATTTCAAATAAAAATCCATATACATATATAATACCACTTATACACATACTTCAAGGTCAGTGCGATAAACTTTTAACTGCTGACCTGGAAATGATTGTGGTCTATAGATTCTGGGACACAAGAAGAACTGCTGTCCAGAGAGCTGGTGCTTCCTCCTGTTGGCCTCAGTGTACAGCATTTTCTGAATATTTTAGGTTGAGACTCACCACATGTCTTCTAAAAACATAAGTACAGAAAAGTTAATATGTTGAGTACTTTTCTATACAAGCTGCTAGGGGTGTAATGGTACACAAAATTCATGGTTTGGTATGTACTTTAGTTTCAAGTCACGGTTCGGTTTCAGTACGGTTAGGAAAGAAATTCAAAACATAAAATTGCTTAATGCTTTTTATTATTTGCAGTGCATTATTATTAACATGTGTGAACATCAAAAAGGTGGACAGCGTAGCTAGACAGAATTGGATGGTGGTCTGTAGAATTTTTTGTGAAGAAGAAGACGAGAAGAGTGAGGACTGTAAGAGAAATAAGATGGTGGAAACTGAAGGAAGAAGACTGTAGTCAAAGGTTCAGGTAAGAGGTCAGACAGGGGCTCGGTGGTGGTAAAGAGGTGCTGGATGATTGGGCAACTACTGCATAAGTGATAAGGGAGACAGTTAGGAAGGTGCTTGGTGTGACATTTGAAAAAATTAAACAGGAAGACAAAGAGATGTGGTGGTGGAATGAGGAAGTGCAGGAAAGCATAAGGAGAAAGAGGTCGACGAAACAGAATTGGAATCAGCAGAGAGATGAGAAAAATAGTCAGGAGAACAAGGAGATGCGGCAGCAGGTTAAGAGGGATGTGGCGAAAGCCAAGGAAAAGGCATATGAGGAGCTGTATGAGAAGTTGGACACTAAGGAAGGAGAAAAGGATTTATAACGATTGGCCAGGCAGAGGAACCGAGCTTCGAAGGATGCAGATGGAAATGTGTTGACTAGTGAGGAGAGTGTGTTGAGAAGATGAAGGGAGTATTTTAAGCAGCTGATGAATGACAAAAATTAGAGAGAGAGAAGGTTGGATAATGTGGAGATGTAGGACATTTTGAAAACAATGTAAGTGAGGCTAAATTGAGATGAGGATGGAGCCGCCATGAAAAAGGGGAGGCAAAGGAGCTTTATAAATGTGGTAAAGGAACACATGCAGGTAGTTGGTTTGAAAAAGGCAGATGTAGAGGACAGGGTATTATAGAGACAGATGAGAAGATGACAACTAAAGATATGATCTACTTAACTGTTTTAGCTGCTAGTCACTTTCTGATTGGGGACTAAGGTTACCGCAATGACTTCTTTATCGGTTTCGTGCATGGGCAAAGCAAATCTTATTTCCGGTACGGAGCGAGTAGTCACAGTGACACTGCCCTAACTCTAGTTTCTTTTTATACCCCAGGCATTATATTGTGTATGGTTTCAAGTATAATAATAACAATAAAAAGGGGAAGACTAAACAAACCTGTGTTCTTTCACTTAATATATTCGTTAGTTAATACGTAACAATTTTCTGCACATTTAAAGGATTTCATTTGAGGCACGTGTACCATACCGAAAAACGCTGCTACAAAAATGTGTACCATTACAACCTGAGTCAGTTCAGGTAAAAACTGTTTAAAACCTAAGAACTGCTTATTGCTCCTGATGCCAACTGCCCTAAATTGTGCTCCCTTTCTCTCTCTCTCTCTCTCTCTCTCTCTCTCTCTCTCACTCACTCTCTCTCACTCTCTCTCACTCTCTCTCACTCTCTCTCACTCTCTCTCTTACAAGATTCCATCGTCAAACCATGTCATGTGAACGCAGCCACAGTTGCAGATTTCTCTCACTTGCTACTTAAATAAATCAGAAATGTTTAGTGAAGTGCAGTTTAGTTAAAGAACAGTGCATTTTATCAAAAGCTTTATACATTAAGTATATAATACGACACAATCAGCAAATCACCACAATGAATCACTTTGCAATCTATAATACATAAATAATGAATTTATGCACTACAGGGTTAATTCACTTAATGCACAAAAATGCACAGGCAAACTAAATAAATGTTTTGTTTTTTTACTTTCTGGATGTATATTCACCTAAGTAGAGCAAACAAAGAGGGTTTGAGGGGTGTCTCACCATGACTGAGGCTTCCTCCATACCTTTCTTCTTAGCCTCAGAGTCAAACAGGATATTTCGGCCTCTTCTCTCGCAGTCTTGGTAGACAATAAGGCGGATCTGGTTGGGCTCCAGCTCTGGGGATGGCCAGATGCTGTAAGGCAGACACAATAGTAAGGATAGCGTTGCTCAAACACAAAGCAGCTTTGCTTTAATCACACTTCAGCCTAGGTTTCTTTTTCTCTTCCAATTAGCCACATGGGCATGGACATACTGACACTTATTTTTGCACAAATCATCAGCTCACACTGTCTAACAAGTACTGCAATCAACACAAGTCTGGTTCAGTCAAGAAAAGTAAGTGCATTGTATGAAAGTGCAGCATATTATTGAACAACCTGGAGCATATTGCTTTGATATATTCAACTAGTCATTAATTTAACAAAAAAATAAAATACAAAGAAGCACAGAGAAAATATGTTTATTAAGAAATGTTAAGTAAGAAAGAGCTTGATCTTTAAATAAGGCCACTCACAGTTGAGCTTTATTTTAGGGTACAAAAAGTTTTTGCCCAGAGAGAGTCTAGTTGAGGTACACTGAAAATGATGTGTTGTTTCTTTGAATAATTGATTAAGAACAGGTTTGCCCAATCAATATCTATTGTTTAAGTGAAACACTTGGATGTCAGCTCTTTTTCACTCATTCCAACCTCCAGTATAGGTGTTAAAAACTTGGATCATTTAATCCTTTGTCATCATCAGATATTCCTTAGTTTTTAGAGTCACACAGGTACATTCCATAAAATAGAATCATGCCTTTTTTCTAAATCATTCAAAATACTTAGATACCACTGGCTTTTTATTTGAATGTGTTCAGGCTGAAATGCCTGCATCAGTTTTAAGCTGTTAGGCACAGAATTATTTAAATCAACAGGTACTGTATAATGTGGTAACTTATCACAAGGTAAAAATAAAAATAATGACCTCTAAAGGAGGAGACTGGTAACAATTTGATATACAGTGGAACCCGGTTATGTCGATGTCCTAGGGGGTCGCCAAAAAGCATCGAGGTAACCGATGATCGAGATAAACGAAAATCAAAATGGCAGCAATATAAATTAACGTGCTTGAAATTTCTTTATGTACATGATGTGCGTTAATAAATGAGAATGTGCATGCACGTGTTTTTTAAGGTTTTTTTTTACACAACAGCGTTTCCAGTGAGGAAAATAAGTATAACACCCTGCTATTTTGCAAGTTCTCCCACTCAGAAATCATGGAGGGGTCTGAAATTGTCATCGTAGGTGCATGTCCACTGTGATTGACATAATCTAAAAAAAATAAAATAAATCCAGAAATTACAATATATGATTTTTAAACTATTTATTTGTATGATACAGCTGCAAAGAAGTATTTGAACACCTGTCTATCAGCTAGAATTCTGACCCTCAAAGACCTGTTAATCTGCCTTTAAAATGTCCACCCCCACTACATTTATTATCCTAAATTCGATGCACCTGTTTGAGGTCGTTAGCTGCATAAAGACACCTGTCCACCCCATACAATCAGTAAGAATCCAACTACTAACATGGCCAAGACCAAAGAGCTGTCCAAAGACACTAGAGACAAAATTGTACACCTCCACAAGGCTGGAAAGGGCTACGGGGAAATTGCCAAGCAGCTTGGTGAAAAATGGTCCACTGTTGGAGCAAATATTATAAAATGGAAGAAGCTAAACATGACTGTCAATCTCCATCGGACTGGGGCTCCATGCAAGATCTCACCTCGTGGGGTCTCAATGATGCTAAGGAAGGTGAGAAATCAGCCCAGAACTACATGGGAAGAGCTGGTCAATGACCTGAAAAGAGCTGGGACCACCGTTTCCAAGGTTACTGTTAGTTATACACTAAGACGTCATGGTTTTAAATCATGCACGGCACGGAAAGTTCCCCTGCTTAAACCAGCACATGTCCAGGCACGTCTTAAGTTTGCCAATGACCATTTGGATGATCCAGAGGAGTCATGGTAGAGAGTCATGTGGTCAGATGAGACCAAAAAAGAACTTTTGGGTCATAATTCAAGGAAGAAGAATGATGAGTACCATCCCAAGAACACATCCCTACTGTGAAGCATGGGGGTTGTGGCATCATGCTTTGGGGGTGTTTTTCTGCACATGGGACAGGGTGACTGCACTGTATTAAGGAGAGGATGACCGGGGCCATGTATTGCAAGATTTTGGGAAACAACCCTCCTGCAGTGTGTGCAAACCTGGTGAAAAACTACAGGAAATGTTTGACCTCTGTAATTGCAAACAAAGGCTACTGTACCAAATATTAACTTTGACTTTCTCAGGTGTTCAAATACTTATTTGCAGCTGTATCATACAAACAAATAGTTAAAAAATCATACATTGTGATTTCTGGATTTTTTATTTTTATTATGTCTCTCACAGTGGACATGCACCCACGATGACAATTTCAGACCCCTCCATGATTTCTAAGTGGGAGAACTTGCAAAATAGCAGGGTGTTCAAATACTTATTTTCCTCACTGTATAAGAAAAAAACATGAGAAAACTAAAGATTGCAATGAAACAGTATGTGATTAGCAAATTTGGATGTGATTTTCATAATCAGCACGCAAATATCTATAATGGAACAGCCAACAGCGTTTAAGAAGCAAAAACTTTGTTTTGCAGTGTAATTTATTTACAAATGAAACACAATACAAATGTTAAAACTTGGGAAATGTACCATTCTAGGGAAAAAACAGGGTAATGATAAATTTGATATCTAAAAAAATGGAACAGGGACAACAAAAATGGTGGAAAAGTAAGTAAACAAACAGCTGCAAGAATATTTTGTAAGTAATTAGGTTAGTTGGCAACAGTTCAGTTTTATTATCAGCAGTTCTACACAATTTGGAAAAAATTTAATTTGATTACTGTGGTAAATATTGCAATATGCAATATTTGCAATTTGCGTGGACTCCACCCCCTAGCAAGATGCCGCTCTGGTCAGCTCCTCATGTCGCCCAAATCCTTTTAAGGTACAATTAAAATAAGGTAAAAATCGGAAAAAAAAAAAAAAAAAAAAAAAAAAAAAAAAAAGAAAAAAAAAAAAGGTTTAAATAGTAATTTTATGACTAATCTCCATACTAAAATATGAAGCAACATTTAAATTTACTTTGCATTGATTATCATAAAGTTAGGCTATAAAAAACAAACTGCCAAAAACATAAAACTAAAGCAGGTATATTGTATTATGAAAACCAAATACACAAGGCAGTTTTTATTAAACGTTTTTGTAGACAATTATGATAAATACATTTACATTTGAACAGTTGTAATTTGGCAAACTATTGTCTCATCCCTGATTGGTTGCTGTGTTACCTATTAGGAATAGCAACAAGATGATGATTGGTCAAAGTTGTTGCAGCCGTTCCGGTACTTTGTGTCAGAACGGAGAGCAGGAAGAAGACGACGACTGTGCTTTTTGTCTCTTTTTTTCCCCCCGCACAAAACTTCAACTTAGTGGATTATCAGACTAAAAGTATCTGCAGTGCCTTTATCATTCAGAAGAATTTGCATTTAAATTAATAAAGGCTGGACTGAAAATATCAGATAAAGAGAAGAGAAAATTCAAAGGTGAGTTTTGTTTATATCAAAAGTACAAAATGTTTTACATTCAACCAACATGACAATGAGTGCATTTAGCTTAAATATATTTGGCTTATTTTTATGTTTGTGTACTGTTTAATTATTGTAATGCTTTAATTAAAGCTTACCCAATGTTTTTTTTTTTTTGTTTGTTTGACAACTTGATTTAACTCCACTGACCAGTGCACAAATAAAGAGTTTTTGCCTGATCTACTTATTGTTGGTTTGCATATTTGTGTAATTTATTTACGTACCTCAAAGCTGTATGTTTTTCATAAAGAGGCCTTGCCTGCACTGCACCAAATGCTTTAGGCTGCTGCACAACTGTTTAATATGTTTGTCTAGTGCATGTTCACAAAAATATTTTAAAACAATGTAATTTACAGTGGGACAAATAAGTATTTGATACACTGCCAAACGGAGAGATCTGTAATTTTCTTTGTAGGTACAACTCAACTGTGAGAGACAGAATCCAAAAAAGAAATACAGAAAATCACATTGTATGATTTTTAAATAATTAATTTCCATTTTATTGCATGAAATAAGCATTTGATACAATAGAAAAATAGAATATTACCAAAATAATATTTGGTACAGAAACCTTTAAATACAATTAGAGGTCAGACGCTTGTGTAGTTCTTCACCAGGTTTGCACACACTGCAGCAGGAAATTTTGGCCTACTCCTCCATTCAGGTCTTCTCCAGATCTTAGAGATTTTGGGGCTGTTGCTGGCCAACACGGAGTTTGAGCTCCCTCCATAGATTTTCTATTGGGTTCAGGTCTGGAGACTGGCTAGGCCACTCCAGGACCTTGAAATGCTTTTTACGGACCCCCTCCATAGTTGCCTTGGCTGTGTGTTTGGGGTCATTGTCATGCTGGAAGACCCAGCCACGACCCATCTTCATTGGTCTTTCTGAAGGAAGGAGGTTGCTGCCCAAAATCTTGTGACACATCCATCCTCCCTCAATACGGTGAGTCATCCTGTCCCCTTTGCAGAAAAGCACCCCAAATCATAATGTTTCCACCCCATGCTTTATGGTTGGGATGGTGTTTTTGGGATTGTACTCATCCTGCTTCTTCATCCAAACATAATGTATGGAGTTAATACCAAAAAGTCATATTTTGGTCTCATCTGACCACATGACCTTCTCCCATGCCTCCTCTGGATCATCCAGATGGTCTTTGTCATACTTCAGACGGGCCCAGACATGTGCTGGCTTGAGCAGGGGGACCTTGCACACGATGCAGAATTTTAATCCATTAAGGTGTAGTGTGTTACTAATGGTCCCAGCTCTCTTCAGATAATTGACCAGGTCCTCCGTGTAGTTTTCTAGGCTGATCCCTCACGTTTCTCAGAATCATTGATACTCCACGAGGCAAGATCTTGACTGTCAAACTTCCTTGGATTGGGGCTCCATGCCTCTTGAATTTCTTTCATTTTCTAGTAATTACCTTCTCACCAAGCTATTTGCTTATTGTCCTGTAGCCCATCTCAGCCGTGTGCAGGTCTACAATTTGTCTCTTGTGTCCTTAGTCAGCTCTTGGGTCTTGCCCATAGTGGAGAGGTTGGAGTCTGATTGATTGAGTGAGTGGACAGGTGTCTTTTATACAGGTAATGGGTGGAGGATAAGAGGGCTTTTTAAAGACAGACTAACAGGTCTGTGAAAGACAGAATTCTTGTTGGTTGGTAGGTGATCAAATACTTATTTCATGCAATAAAATATCATACAATGTGATTTTCTGGATTTTTTTTAGATTCTCTCTCTCTCTCACAGTTTAGATGTACCTACGATGAAAATGACAGATCTCTCCGTTCTTTGTAAGTGGGTAAACTTTAAAAAATACTTATTTGACCCACTGTAACTGAGAGACGGGTTCTGTGTGATCTGCCCATTGTTCTCTGTGTTTAAAATAATGTAATTATCTACTTCTGCCCCATCTCTAACTGCCCTTTGTCTTTTAGATTTTAAAATTAAATTAATGGAGAAAATACCCGTACTGGTCACGTGATAAACAGCTTTTTGAGAATTTATTGTAAGATAATATAATTAACTATTCTGGATTAAGTTTAAGTGTAAGCTGCAACTAGTCACTGGTAATTTAATCAAGATTTACTTCTGACTTTTCTAATACAAATTCTTTATTTTGTTCAGGAAGAACAAGTCACACCCCATCCCACTGTTCAGATTTTAAGAGCATCTGACTTGAAACAGGTCTTCAGTGAGAAGAAAATCATCTTTCTGCTTTTTGTTAATATTTTTTAATCAGCACTGCATATCCCACTCAACAGGAACACTGCACTTTCTCCAAAGGTATGTGTTGAATGTATCTGCACCTGGTGAAAAGCCAATGTCAACTGCTATTGTCAGGATTATGAATCTAGTATCTTCTACTGGAAGTATTGCAACTAAAAATAATAACTTGCGAGTGATATTTTTGCAGAGATCGCCACCTGCGACCATATAAATGTACACGTTATGACCGAATAATATGCATGTTATGACTTTTTATGTGCGTTTTCTGCGAGGAATTGGACAATCACATCATTTGTTGATGTAATAAACTTAGGCGCATGTGCCGCCTACGCTTCAATTAAAGCGCCAAAATAACTGGACAGTTAAAGCAAAACTCACCTCACTTTAGCATCAGAAAAAACACATCGAAACTAAACAGTATCCTTCTCTGTCTACCACTTGTTAGTAAAAAGCAGGCTGCAGTTGTGATTACATTACCAGAACAGATCACTTAAAAAAGCGACAGTAAGAAAACACAGCGAGAGTCAAAAGCATAAAAAATGCTCGTGATCACATAATGGCGAAAAGCGCAAAACAGAAAACAACGTTACCGCTTGCAGTGTCTCATGCATGTAGAATGCAGATGTACACATGACAGGGTTACTGGAAGTAAGTGTTTTACATTTTTTTAAGTTCTTTCCTGTGTGGCATTCAAAAATATTATTTGGCGCCTGTTGTTTTTCTCATAGGCTCCTGAATTGAATTTTTTTTGTCTGGAGCCATGCATCCCTGAACTTTTGGGACATTTACAGTCTGAGGCCTGTAAAGTAATACCTCTGGACATTTGTTTAAAGGGTTCTGTATATCTAATTTGGACATGATAGAACCTGTGCAGCATACTTTAAGGGATGTTATTGGCCATACGATTTTTGTCTATGTTCCCATTGTTGATATGCTCGAAAAGTACTGCTGTACAAAATATGTATGGGGTAGATTTATGATGGAATATACTTTAAGGAACATCTATTCTTTTTCAAACATCAAGGTACGTTATATATGCACTTCTATGAAGATAAACTTGTGGTTAATCCTCTTGGTCCTAAAAGAAAAACACAAACTCTGTGGTATCTACTGTACTGTTGGCAATGTAGAGCTAAAATATATTCACTTTGCCTTAATTGTCAAGCTTTCTTTATTGAAGACACATAGATGTTATTCTAAACCCTTTGGTGGATGATTTACAATTTCTGTCAACTGATGGCTTTCAGTAATTAGATCTTTGATAATAGAGCAAATTGTCCCAGAAATGCTTGGATTCTGTAAACATTTCTTAATCAGCCTCACAAAAATAGTGCTTATTTAGGCTTTTACCATTTTCTAAATTTGATTTCACACAACATTTCACACTATTCCAAATACTAGAATGTCAATCATCTGTGTTTTCTAGAAATTGCAAATATATTTATGGCACCTACAGTAAAAAAAGTAAGCCCCCCTATATTTAATATTAAAGTGAAAGAGTTCATGCAAGAGAAATATTTCATGTCATCACACCTAAGTGTCACTTTCTAATTCATTATGCAAGAGTTATTTCCTCTTTCGGTTCACTTTGTCCTCGTCAGTACTTTAAGAATGTCTCCAGCACCTGTAGTAACTTCATTAACATCACTTCTTCCTTAAGAAAAAGACACCAATACAGTGTCCCAACAGTGTTGGGAGATTTTATCAGCATGTTGGGTAACTGTGAAAAAGTTATAGAGCGTGAGCACTCCATTTACATCTTTACTCAGAGAGCTTTAAAATACAATTAAGAGTCACAAAAAATGTCAAGCAATTGATTTTGCAAATAAAAAACTTAACTGTGTGAAAGAGGTTTCTGTAAATAATGTAAAAAATGCTATCAAAGATGTTTGTTATTGATGTGCGTACAGTAGTTCATTTATTCCTTCAGGTTTTGGGGATATTATGTGGCAAACTGTTGCTCCCATGATCATTTAATTGTCATTTTCATGCATTTCATGTTTCATTTGAAAAGGTGTTGTATAATGCCAGAACTGGACTATCAGGCACTTGACCTTTACAAGCTTTATTGACGTTTTGTATGTAGGAATCAGATACAATGTTTTGAAGCTTTTGCATAATTTAATTGAAAAGTTTTATATCGTACATGGACATACAGCAGTATATATTAAATATACACACACACACCAATGTAACTTTTTGTAAACATTTATTTTATAAAATGTTTTGCAGAAAATTTATTATTTTGACTAATATTTTGTTTAAATATTTATTTAATCTTTTTTGTAAACTGAAATATTACACATTTTACTGTATACTGGAAAAAAAATGTTTAAACACATGTATTTGATTATTTACAGTTACTGATATTAAATGGATGCCTTTTGGGTTCATGTCCCTAATGGCAAAAACTGGAATGGAACACGTGTTTCTTTATATTGTGGTACAACTCTGTCCACTTAAAAGATACAGCCCCAGCAACAATGGGTTGTACTTTTTTTTTTTCTTTTCATATAAGAAGATAACTAATGATTTGTATAGTGTGTCAGTGGAGCTTTGTGGTAGCAGGGCAGAACCATGGGAGGGGGTGTCCATAGGAATCTTGCCCAGGGTTGCAAAAGGCTAGAAATGGCCCTGTTTACACGGAGAGAGAGCGATAAATATAAAAAAAAAATATATATATATATATATATTCAGGTGTGCATAATTATTAGGCAACTTCCTTTCCTTTGGCAAAATGGGTCAAAAGAAGGACTTGACAGGCTCAGAAAAGTCAAAAATAGTGAGATATATTGCAGAGGGATGCAGCAGTCTTAAATTAGCCAAGCTTCTGAAGCGTGATCATCGAACAATCAAGCGTTTCATTCAAAATAGTCAACAGGGTCGCAAGAAGCGTGTGGAAAAACCAAGGCGCAAAATAACTGCCCGTGAACTGAGAAAAGTCAAGCGTGCAGCTGCCAAGATGCCACTTGCCACCAGTTTGGCCATATTTTAGAGCTGCAACATCACTGGAGTGCCCAAAAGCACAAGGTGTGCAATACTCAGAGACATGGCCAAGGTAAGAAAGGCAGAAAGTCGACCACCACTGAACAAGACACACAAGCTGAAATGTCAAGACTGGGCCAAGAAATATCTCAAGACTGATTTTTCTAAGGTTTTATGGACTGATGAAATGAGAGTGAGTCTTGATGGGCCAGATGGATGGGCCCGTGGCTGGATTGGTAAAGGGCAGAGAGCTCCAGTCCGACTCAGACGCCAGCAAGGTGGAGGTGGAGTACTGGTTTGGGCTGGTATCATCAAAGATGAGCTTGTGGGGCCTTTTTGGGTTGAGGATGGAGTCAAGCTGAACTCCCAGTCCTACTGCCAGTTTCTGGAAGACACCTTCTTTAAGCAGTGGTACAGGAAGAAGTCTGCATCCTTCAAGAAAAACATGATTTTCATGCAGGACAATGCTCCATCACACACGTCCAAGTACTCCACAGCGTGGCTGGCAAGAAAGGGTATAAAAGAAGAAAATCTAATGATATGGCCTCCTTGTTCACCTGATCTGAACCCCATTGAGAACCTGTGGTCCATCATCAAATGTGCGATTTACAAGGAGGGAAAACAGTACACCTCTCTGAACAGTGTCTGGGAGGCTGTGGTTGCTGCTGCACGCAATGTTGATGGTGAACAGATCAAAACACTGACAGAATCCATGGATGGCAGGCTTTTGAGTGTCCTTGCAAAGAAAGGTGGCTATATTGGTCACTGATTTGTTTTTGTTTGGTTTTTGAATGTCAGAAATGTATATTTGTGAATGGTGAGATGTTATATTGGTTTCACTGGTAAAAATAAATAATTGAAATGGGTATAAATTTGTTTTTTGTTAAGTTGCCTAATAATTATGCACAGTAAAAGTCACCTACACACACAGATATCTCCCTAAAATAGCTAAAACTAAAAACTACTTCCAAAAATATTCAGCTTTGATATTAATGAGTTTTTTGTGTTCATTGAGAACATGGTTGTTGTTCAAATTAAATCCTCAAATAAAATTAATCCTCAAAAATACAACTTGCCTAATAATTCTGCACTCCCTGTGTATATATATATATATATGAGAGAGAGAGAGAGAGAGAGAGAGAGAGAGAGAGAGAGAGAGAGAGATACATACATACACATACATACACAGGGCAGAGCTGACAGCATGTATGGGGGTGTGTATGGGAAAGTGGAGGATGCCAGGTGAAGGCGTACCAATCCGTGAGTGTGTGCAGGTTGTGCGTTATTATCGCACAAGCTGACATCATGATTGCGATTTACTTAATCGTGCACCACTAGTTAGCAGGTATAAAAGATAAAGATAATAAAAAATCTTAGAGATGCTGAGTCACTCAGAAGTAAAGATGGGCAGAGATTAACTAGTCTGAAGAAAAAAAAAAAACTGTGCCTACAAATTATAGAACAATTTCAGAATAAATGTTATAATGTATAATTGGAGGTGGTAGCTCAATGGTTTAGGCATTGGGCTTTGGATCAGAAGATCACAGGTTCAAATTCCACCACCACCAAGCTGCCACTGCTGGGCCCTTGAGCAAAAGCCCTAAAAAAACCTCCCCTGCTCAGTTGTAAGTCGCTTTGGATAAGGGCGTCTACCAAATGCCGCAAATGTAAATGTATAATGTAATGATGCGTGAATGCGGGTGGCAATGACCTGTGTGCGAGTTGCGGGAGAATAAAATCATCCGTGGGACACCCGCAAACTGGTCTTAAAATTAAAATTAAAATTACTAAAAACAAAAACTGTTATGCATCTACTGCACAAAAGCGACAATGGCAAATAATATAAAATAAAATGATTTACAGGCACATGAAGCATGTGCCTGTAAAAACTCTCGCATGGTTCATGCACGATAGCATTTTGCTACTACAGCAAAATGTCTGAAGCACAAGACAGCGGAGAATCCCAGAGTGCTACTGATATAACTTCATTATTAAAGAAAGGAAATTGCAACACACAAAAACAGGCCAAGGTTTTGTTAAGATATCGTTTCAGTTGATGCTCTATGTTCTGGAAAGTTCATGTTTGTGTTCATTTACACAAAAAGTCAAATTAAAATAAAACGTAATGTTTGTTTATTTTCCGTTTCTTTTTTTATTTATATTCAAAAGGAAAACAAGTGAAATAAACAAAAAAAAAAAGCAGAGTGGCAGGAAGAATCAGTCATTGAATAATTTGATTACAAAAATGTTACTTGTATTACTCGAGTTACTTGACCTTTTTTGGCCAAGCTAAATAATTAATATAAAATGTAAATAATTTTATATTTATCATAGTTTCCTCTAAAAGTATTAGAATAATGACACCACTTCTATTGTATTGTTTTTGTTATACACTGAAGCTATTTGGGTTTGAAATCAAAAGATTTCACATGACAGCAGATGGAAATTTCTGGTGACATTTGCATTATTTATCTAAAAATATTGAAACTTATGCCCAACAGGTGTGCCTTGTTGCCCAGGTGTTAATAGCATACGTTTAATAAATACGTTTGCTAGTGAATTGCTACTATTGAAAAAAATGGCATTAGTACAAAAATTCAAAGGACACCTATGCAATGGGGCATGTGTATCTATCACCTACGGGATAGATTAGTGTTACACAATAGGCTAGACCATGATTCTGGCCTAAATGCATTTAACACTACAAAATTTGAGTGGAAAAACCTTTTTTGTGATTCATGTTATACTTTAAGCTTGGTCCTTTTGTTTTGTCCAAACCTTGATCTTGTGTACATCAAAAGCGGTTTAGAAAATATGCTAAAGTAGACTAAGATCATGTTGAAAATGTAAAATGGCACATTCAGCCAATTTAAAGAGGGATTTAGTGAAAAAAGGTTTGTTTATTTCCCCCGAAAATGCACAACGCCAATGTGCCTAATTTGTTACTGTATATGAATCCATAATCAATGTGCAGAGTGGTACAGAACACCAAATACTATTATGAAACTGAACATGCAAATTTCAAACAAAATTGTCCACAGAACTTGGAGGTAAGAACCACAAAAATGAACCAGTGAAAATTGTAAAATCAAGCTACAAATAAAAGCTACAAAAAAGCATCAGAGCAAGCTTTACTTGGAATGGCATAGATCTACAACACTGATTGCTTTGCACATTCTTTACAGGTCATCACAACCTTTCTGATTTACTCCTCCATATAATAGTTGCATATAATGTTTAGTTGGTGTATTGGAGCATTTTTGGGCAGTTCAGGATGATCTACAAATGGTTCATACCAAGCTAAAACTTTCATGCAGAATGAAAAAAAGGATACTGTCACGTGATATACTGATACACCAGCAGAGCATGCTTTCCAGAGGAAGCTTGAGGTGTTCAGAACTGGCATGTAGGAGGGCATGGCATATTCCTAAAAGCTTTGGAGCAAAAGGTACAGAGAAGCTCATTGAAAAGAAGATTGTCTGCCCATATGCCCACACTGCTCCACTGCAAAAAAAAAAGCTGACTGAGCTACAAGAAAGCCTAAAGACTTCCACATCTTGTGCAACCGGTGGCATACTATTGTTATGTTTATACTTGTATAATAATTTATGATGAATGTACAGCAGGTATGGGTACAAGTAATCATTAGTATTCGGAATCATCCTAGCCTGAGCAAGTGCCATCCCAAATTCAAATAATAGTGCTAATAGCAGTAGTAGTAATAATAGAAATAATAGTAGCAATAATAACAATAACAATAATAAAGCCAGACTCCATAACAAAAGGCACAGAACGAGAAGTTCCTTAGAAAAATGGAACGCAGGCTTATTTCACCCGGAATTTTATTTCTTTTCCGGGTGATTTAACTGATCGCACACATAAAACGTACTGTTTCATCAGACAGAAATTTTGATCATCGTAACTGTTTGGTGTTGTCGCAGCTGAATTTTTGCAAATTAATAAAACAGAGACAGTAAAGCCAGTTTACATTTTCGCTAGCACGTTAGCTGGTTCTGTGACGAAAACATTGTTTATTATCGCTAATGTTCATTCGTGGCGGATAAATGTTATGAATTCGGTAAACAAGCGGATTCAAGCCACATGCAACTTTCAACAGATAAAGCCAAAGCAAATCGCACACTACAGAAGAATGTAGGTGTTCAACCAGCACGTTCAGACTTTCCATTATTATTGCAGCAGTTTGTGGTTTGGGACTCGGGAGTCCTGTTCTTTGGCCGCTGTGGCGAAGCAAAAAAAGCTAATCGGCTTGCAAATAATAAACATAATTTTAGAATTGTAGCACGTTTAGTCAATGGCCTAGTGTATAAGTCTAAATATAAACCTTTTCACTGAGACTTCAAAGCATTTTTGTAAGTTACTCTGAATAAGGGCGTCTGCCAAATGCAGTGAATGTAAATATCCACACGTACCTGAACACAGCTCCGTCCTTGTCGCACTTCGGCGGCGGCGTAAAAGCATTTCTTTTATTAAAAAGCTTGTGAAACAGCGTAGGTGGCATATTCGACCTGCTATTTCACACGTATAATCCTCGTTTTCTGATTATTTCCGTAACACCCTCAATTCCTTTCGAACGACTCCATTTGTGGCCTAGTCATATGACGAGCATTAGTCACACATACAGCTTAACATCGTCGTCCGCAGTTTTCTGCTCTGATTGGGTGATATTTTTGGCAAGGAACCACGTGATCAGCACCGCTAGAACGTGGGTGTTTATTATGTGTATAGCTTCACAAGTTCGTTCTGAGAAGCTACACACATTAAAAAAAACATCCGCATGTTAAGTAACACGTGAAATTAGGTTTTGGTCTGTTACCTTCAAAGATATCCAGCAACTCTCGTCAGACCTTTAAGACTCGGCTCGAAGTCGCTGTTACGTGGGGAGTTTGGCGCAGGGTTGACTGTGATACAGTGACCTCGTCGGGTTGAAGCCTGTGGCTGACTTATGTGCGTTATAGTCTTACACTGCGCTGAAAAATATCATTTTAAATAGTATCCAAACGTATTCTATAAACCATTAAAACTCGGATTAAATTAGTTTTATCCATTCTCATAGTTAGAAAAGAACTCAATCCAGATGTATATAGTATAAGAAGATGAACAATGAATTTCAAATCTAAATGTGCAAGCAGGCCTTGTCAAGCAAACCTGTCACCTGTGTTCCTCAACTATTTCCGCATCCCTCACATCTGCAGTTCTCAGGTCGCTGAAGTTTTCTAGGAGCATCTTGAAAAAATTCACTTTGTACAGCAAGCCATTTTAATGCACACATGACCCAGACATAAACACACAAAACCTTTCCTACAGAGAGAACAATCTGTACCATAAGAGATTGCATTCACCGTGTCGACAAGTACCAAATGTAGACAGTGTGAACTACAGTGAATATCTTTAATTCATGCCTTCTCTTGCCTGATTTTTAGTTGGAGGTTCGAGCCCTAGAAACACCAAGCTACCAAGCAAAGTCTAGGGTTGTGTTGCCAAAAAAGAAAACATCATTAATTTGAAAACAGTGGAGTAATTCAATGGGAATACTGATAAATCACTGTCTGAGCTTTGTTAGAACCTGTTTTTTCTTTTTTTAATACAATTAACAAAAAGTTCTCTCATTCGCTAATGAATTAATTTTGACTGTATATAAAAAAAGAAGAATGGTGCAAAGCTTTCTTGACCTTGACCTTGACCATAACACAACACGTATACAAACAACCTGCAATTTTTATCATCACAATATCTGTGTAAAGCTGCTTTGAGACAATGTTCATTGTTAAAAGAGCAATACAAATAAAAATGAATTAAATTGAATTGATGTTGGGTTTGGAGTAGGAGACAAGGGATTTGTGTCTTATGACAGTCTTCCTGCAGGTGAGGGTGAGTAGAGTCTCAGTAGTCTCAGTAGTCTGCATGAGCTTTAAATTGAAACCCAAATCCAACCTGTACACGTAATCATTTAACATAAACTGATTTGATAAAGTAGTTATTAAGTTATCAAAGTAAATGTATTATGGCCAGCCACATATCACTGGAGAAGAAGGTGTAATCCAGTTTCTTGTACCACTAATATTATTCAGCAAGAGAAAGATTTCAATGGCAGTTTAAAAGTGCAGATCTAAAATGCAGACTTGCAGCTGCTGTGATTGTTCTAAAGTGAAGTCAGGTTAATGATGAATTAGACGATGTTGCAATTGCCACACACAGTTTATATTAAAGTTATGTCAAGTTTTATGTAGCTGACCTAGTCTGGCAAGTAGGGGGAATTTCTATGGACTAATTTCTGTACAAACAAGTTAAATTATATTTATCTGGCATGGGCAGGTCCTGGTAGGAGGCCACCTCATGGAACTCTGAATACGAATTCGCTTGTAAAGTTACCACCTGCTGATTGGGGCTTGGCATTAACCTCTGGCGCAAATAGGCCTTGGGAGGCCACCTCAATTGCCTCAGGTGTGGATGGGTCTTGGAAGGCCATCTCATTGGCTTCAGGGCTCTCTCATGTGCCCCTGACTGGAACACAGCTGAATGGATCATGGCCCCCTAGGTGGCTAATTTATTTAACACCTAGGGCTATAAGGTGTTCCACCCACTGATGAGATGGGCCCAGGAGCTTGAAGAGCAAAAACATTAGCCATTTTTTGGGGTCCTTGGACGCTTGGAAAAGTAAAAAATATCTATTGGGGCACTGTGTGGGAGGGGGATATTTCCTGACAGCTGACATGAAATATAAACTTTCCTGATTGTAAAAGTGTAGCAAGGCTTCGCTCTCACTCGTACCATATTTTACAATTCTCTAATTTTACAACACTAATTTTGAAAACCAATTACAATTATTTGCAAATTTTATACACCAATATTTGATTATAATTGTAATAGTTTTAATAATATAGTTTAAGTAGAACATATGACATATCTTTTATTTTTTTAACTGATCAGATTTACAATTTTAAAGGGTAAAATAGGTAATTTTTTAATTGTTGGCTGCAACATACCTATTAGAAAAAATTGAGAGAGGGCAAAAAGGGCTGGATAAGTAAGTAGAACTTAAATGAAACATTTGACTAACTAATTAGGTTAATTGGCAACAGGTCAGTAACATGGGTATGCAAAGCCAATCTTAGATCGGAAAAGTTTCTCAAAAGTTTAGAAATTGTGGAACAATTTTATAATAATCAAAAATCAGTATCGGATGTCCACATTCTTTGGACCCTCAGACAGCACTGCTTTGTAAACAGTCATGATTCCCTAATCAAAAATAATTAATAGGTTTAAAAATACCTCAGAAAAACTGTTTTGTGGTCACACAAATTGAAATTTGAAAATATTATTTGAAACCTTAGATGCTGGGTCTTGTTTCTGATAGGGTGATGAATGTGAAGCTGAAAGTTAAAGAGGTGATGATAAATGTAATCATGCTTATGCTTATATGGAGTGAGTTAGATAGGGTGACATATAAGAGTGGAGGAAGGTGCACACAGGTGGACTATGTTTTATGTAGGAGATGCAACCTGAAGGAGATTGGAGACTTGGCAGGGGACAGTGTAGCTAGACAACATCAGTTGGGGGTCTGTAGGATGGTTTGCTAGGTAAAGAAGAAGAAGAGGCGAGTGAGGACTGAAAGAAGAATACAATGGTGGAAACTGAAGCATAAAGACTGCAGTGTGAGAATTAGAGAAGAGGTCAGACAGGGGCTTAGTGGTGGTGAAGAGGTGCTGGATGATTATGCAACTACTGCAGAATTTATAAGAGAGACAGGTAGAGAGGTTCTTGGTGTGACATCTGGAAATAGAAAGGAAGAAAATGAGACATGGTGATGGAATTATGAAAAGCAGGAAAGCATAAGGAGAAAGAGGTTGGCAAACAGAATTGGGATCAACAGAGTGATGAGAAAGGAGTAAGGAGGAAGAGTGAAAAGTCGGTAGGACCTGATGATATACTGGTAGAAGCGTGGAGATGTTTAGGAGAGATGGCAGTGGAGTTTTTAACAAGATTGTTTAACAGGATTTTGGAAGGTGAGAGGATGCCTGAGGAATGGAAAAGGAGTGTGCTGGTACAGATCCTTAAGAACAAGGGAGATGTGCAGACCTGCAGTAACTACAGGGGAATTAATTTGATCAGTCACACCATGAAGTTATGGGAAAGAATAGTGGAAGCCAGACTGAGAAAAGTGACCATCTATGAGCAACAGTATGGTTTCATGCCGAAGAAGAGCAAAAAGAGAAGTATAGAGAAGGTCAGAAGGAGTTGCATTGTGTATTTGTGTATTTAGAGTGCCAAGAGAGGAGGGTGGTGCAGGACATGTATGAGGACAGTGTGACAGCAGTGAAGTGTGCAGACTGGTTTAAGGTGGAGGTTGAACTGCATCAAGGATCTCCATCAAGGGTATCTTCAAGAGTGAAAGAGAAAGTTTATAGGACCTGCAATGTTGTATGGTTTAAAAACAGTGGCATTGAGTAAAAGACAGGAGGTGGAGCTGGAGGTAGCAGAGATAAAGATGTTAAGGTTTTTGTTGGCAGTGACGAGGATGGACAAGATTAGAAACGAGTTTATTAGAGGGACAGTGCATGTAGGACGCTTTGCAAACAAGATGAGGGAGGTGCGATTAAGATGGTTTGGACATGTGCAGAGAAGGGACATGGGGTATATCGGTAGGAAAATGCTGAGGATAGAGCCACCAGGAGGAAGGAAAAGAGGAAGGCTAAAGAGGATGTTTATAGATGTGGTGAGGGAAATCATGCAGGTGGTTGGGGTGAAAGAGCAGTTGTAGAGGGCAGGGGGGTATGGAAAAAGATGATCCACTGTGGCGACCCCTAATGGGAGAAGCCAAAAAAGAAGAAGAAGAAGAAGAAGAAGAAGAAGAAGATGGATGCTGGGTCCTACATTTTAAAGAGGAGAGGAATTATCTCACTTGGTATCAGCAATTAGTTTGAAAGCCTGCATAGTTAATGGTATGTGGTTGCAGTAGTGCCTATGGAATGAGTAGCTTTCCCATCTGCAACAATCAATGGCACCATCAATGTTGAATGTTGACGTACAAGTTTTAAAGCAATAAATGTTTTTATTCAGATGGGGTCTTTGCACACAAGGCAATGCTAAACTGCGTACTAAATTACAAAAGATATAAAGAATAATGAAATTACAAAGGACTGTTGAGAAGGTAGAATCCTGTATCAGACACAAATGGAACAACTTTCCTCTTCCAAAACCGTCTTCTGAGTTCCTAGATGTATATGCACTGTTCCCAGATGTATAGATGATTCTAAACAGTGGTACTGTATATGTCCTGTCCCATCTTATTTTGACATCTTCTTCTTTTGGCTTCTCCCATTAAGAGTCACCACATTGGATCATCCATCTCCGTATTACTCTGTCCTCTACATCTGTCTCAAACAAACCCTCCTCTTCACATTACCAAACCATCTCAATTGCACCCCTCTTATCTTGTCTTCAAAACATCCCACCCGTGTGGTACATCTAATAAATTTATTTCTAATCATGTCCATCCTCGTCACTGCTAATGCAAATCCCAGCATCTTTAAATCTGCCTCCTCCACCTTCTGTCTTTTTGTTAATGCCACTATCCCTTAACCATATAACATAACAGGTCTTACCACCTATTTATAAGCCGTAAAGCTGCTTTGGGATTAAGTTTATTGTTAAAAGTGCTATACAAATAAAAGTGAATTAAGTGGATATGTTTTCTTAGTTCTATTGTGAATAAAATATGGGTTTATGAGATTTGCTAATTATTACACTTTTTTTAAATTTACATTAACACATTATCCCAACATTTTTGCAATTGTACTGTAAATATTTAGTTTTTAAGTGCTTTTAGACAGTACTCCTGAAATAGAATATGAGTGAACAAAATGACATAACATTGTGCTAATTTTACTGAAAGTGTCAAATTATTGAATTATGTTATAATCTCAGGGTTCCAAATACTACTAACAGGTACTAATTGTAATGTCTGAATGTTCCATCTGTTCATACTGGAGGAGATCTACTGGCATCACTCTGCTGGGATGTGTAGCGACTGGGGGAGAAGAGGGACAAACTTATAATGCAGATAAATTGAGTATATAGTTGGAAGCACAGTCTGCCCGCATCCTCCACCATTATATGTAGCGAATTTAGCTCGCAAAGAAAAGGGAATATTTATAAGTAATTATAACGGGTTATAGTTACTCCTAAATATTTGAATTAAGTTGAATTGATGGTAATTGAATTAACGTTACACTTATTAGTCTGTTCGTCCGGTGAACAGACAGTATAATTTTATATCAATTCTATTAAAAAAGGTATCTTCCTGGCCGAGAAAGACGCAACCCCCCTTTACATTATACCGTACAATTAACAGAGCATGTAGTTCAGATCGAATGTTGCAGGAACCTTACGAATTCTGTCACGACAGGTTTTACTGGCGGAGCTATTGCTGTTTTTATTTTTATATTTTGGGTATTGTGTATCGTGTACTGTCCTGTGTTGTCTTGCACTGTTTTGTGTTGTCTTTTGCACTGTTTGCACCAGTTGCACACATGCACTGTATGTGGCGAGGATCTTAGTTCCTGGCCCTGTGTTCTTCTGTTCTGTGGCTGTTGTTTTATGTTGTTTTATGTAGCACCTGGGTTCAGAAGGAACGTTGTTTCATTTAACTGTGTACTGCATCAGCTATATATGGTTGAAATGACAATAAAAGCTTCTTGACTTGACTTAAATGTAAGCAGCACTCAGAGACAATCACTTATGACAAATACAGCGTTTAATGAATGAGACAAACACAACATAATACAAACTACACAAACAAACAAAAAGAAGTAAAGAAAACAAAAATAAAAAATAAAATAAACAAGAGTTAATATCAGGAAAGAAGGAAGAGAGAGGAAAAGAAGAAGGAGCGAAAGGAAGAAAAGGCAGCTTAAACTTCAAATTAATTACATCCTAACTGAGAAATCGTCACGGAAATTTTAATTCGCCTTAGTATTAATATTATAATATTAAAGGGTTCAAACTTAACACGCATCTAAATTAGTTGGTAAACTGGTTACTTGCATTGGCTCGTTGCACAAGAGTCCAGATCCGGTAGACAAAAGAATCTTGGACGAGTCGGTTAGGATGGAGTCAGGTGTTCTTCCCACTTCTCCTGAAGATCAAAGCAGTTGGTGTTCTTGAAGAAAGCTTGCTGGAAGATCTCAAAAAGATTTGAGATCTCATCCCGAAGAATCGCTGCTGGGCTGTTCGAATCGTCCGACTCTCCGGTCGAGCCGAGCGAGCTTGCTTTTCTTGACTGAACACTGATTGAACATTGATTAGTTGGGTTTCAATATGTTTTAAAGGTCCTGAACCCCACCCATCTTTAGGGGAATGGCCAATGCTACGGCCTGAATATTTGGAGGGAAAAACTCCCTTTGTTCATGTGTTTGTGGGCATGGTCTCCAGGTTATATTCGCTTTGGAGAAGTTTTATCCAAAGTGTATCAAGACAGTATGATACATTTCATGATCTAAAAAACCATTGTTTGAAAAATAAGGAACAGATAATTTTGCGGTCATTTGGATACTGAACATAAAGAGAAATTACAGCATTAGAACAGGGGTAAATTAACATACAGACATCAGTAATTAAAGTATTACTGATGTTGATACAATAATTGTATTCTGATGTATACAATGCACCCTTGTCAGAAAAGAAAGAATAAAGCGAAGATAATGTTAAATTAACTTTGAAATCACAAGAAGTGACAACATTAAAACAGGGTTACAAGAATAAGACTTTTAGAGTACCACCATAAATGGGAAGGAGATACATACAGGGTATAGGTTGATTTTGTGGGATATGGAGCATCTTATTTATTTAGTTTAATTAGGAAAAGGAATGTTCCCTTGTGTGTGTATGTGTGTGTGTGTGGGTGAGGGTCAAACAGAGAATCTGCAAGGGGGTTATCTGTCTTGTGGTAAAATCCAAATGTTCTGGAGCTGGTTGTGTGTGTTTGTCACAAGCAGCCATGCTGGATCGAGTTTTGAGTTTGGATTGTTTCATGAGTTTTATGAGTTTATTGTTTTATGGGTCCCTGTAAACTAAACAAGAGTTCAGGATTTGGTCCTGTTTCGTGTATTTGGAGGGGGAGTGTGACACTGTGGGATACACCACCCCCAATAAAAGTTTTACCTTTTGATTGAGATGTAGATGTCATAGGTTAAAAGGAATTCCTGGGACATGAAATCTAAATGACCTGTGCCAGATGCTACAGATGACAACAAAGATCCTGAACACCTTTTGATGGTTTGATATTTGTGGTACCGCCTTTTATTGTGCCTTTTCCATTAAACCTGGGGTCATGCCACAGCTGTGTTGAGGACTGCCACTGCTTTTTTCCATCAAGCACCATGCCACCTAGAAAGTTGGCTGCAAGCAATAAGGCAATTTACTGTGCATTCAAGGTGACACTTACAGCACTTATTTTATATCTGTTGCTGTAGTTATTCATGCATACATTCCAATTGTATATTTTGTTTGGCTATCTTTTCATTTGTTTGTGTATTTTGCCTATTTATTTATTATGGCAGGAGAAGCTTACAGTAAGAATATATTATTTTACTATTTTACTAGTTACGATTAGTCTTTTGTAGGCTTTTGTTGGTACCTCAAATAGTGTTGCCTAAAACATGGGGCAGAGCTCCGTCTTTCTCTTTCAAAGCCCCACAGTTCTGAAACAGTATTCCAGTTTCGTGAATAATATTTTGTCAAGTAAAGGAGCAAATCAGTTAAAGAAGCAGATCATAGGGTATTCTGGTAAACTGTGATGATCTGCCACTCTGACACAATCACTAAGGACTGTTAGCAGTGGAGTGGATGTCTGCTTTATGTACCAGGGACCCAAGGACTTTGACCAGTTAAGTTTTTATCCACTCAAAAATTAAAAAGAACGTCTGACTTTACAAAATCTAGTTGAAGATATTTTACTTTCAAATGTAGTTAAGTAAAAGTTTTCCTAAATGGAAATACTTCAGTAAAGTACAGATACGTGAAAAAGCTACTTATGTACAGCAATGACTTCTATTTACTTTGTTACTGTCCACTACTGGTCCTGCTGTCTGTGTAGCCCCACCAAAATCTTTGATGCTGGACCCCTAATTCTATTCTGTTGTGTGATTCTTTTTTTATGTTATAGAAACTTACTGAGTAAATCATAATATTTTATATGTAATATACTCTTCCATGGCAAAATCGTATCAGTTTAACAATTAATTTAAAAGTAAAGATGCTTTTAACATAATGTCCCTTACTCTATGGGTAACAAGTATATTATAACATTACGCATATCATAATGTCAATCCAAAATAATTGCTGATAGCATTGCGTTATAAATGTCTTCATATTGTACCTTTGAACAAATCTTTTAGTGTTTTAGAGCAAAACATTTAATTATTCTAATTTAAAAAGAGAAACAAAAGAATAAAGCAAGTTGCTGTATCACTGCTGAAGGTATTTAGATTTTAATTCATGTTTATTTAAATTAGTACATGTGTCCAATGGTGAGAAACATATTTACAAGCACATTAGAATGAACTTCATGGATTTCTGGAACAAATTATTCCATACCAATCAGCTGAAGAAGCTTCTGGTTGTTGACTAATATTATTTCCTCTCTAAAAGACTAAAAAGATGGGTTCCTATGTCAGATGGAGAGGAAGAAAATCCGTAGGAAAATTAAGTGAAACATTTCATTTGCAGTTTTGACTACATCTATCAATCAATAAATTATAAACTGCAAAAAGAGATGCTTCAGCCCAAACTGTAGAGAAAGGGGATTATTCATGTTAAGAGGGTGGATAGCTAGAAGAAATTAACCTTTCAAATGTACATATCAACAATCTATACTATGTGATAAATAATGATAATTTTTTTAATAATACACTTTTGATTATTGAAAGTGAAATTGTGATACATATATATATATATATATATATATGTGTGTGTGTGTGTGTGTGTGTGTGTGTGTGTGTGTGTGGGCTTATGGGCACAATAAGTATAAACATTATTACTTTTCACTCAGTCTCACCAATATGTTCCACTGACTAGATTGAGAAATATGCTTGCAGCAAATTAAGTCTTTTGATCTCTTTTCATTTGCCATTTTCTAATCAGCCAGTGTAAGACAATGTTCTTCTTAGGAGTCTGGACAAAAAAACAGGTATCATTAGGCTAATCAGGCATCATAGCTCTCATAGTGTGTGTGACTGAGTGTCCCCTGCACTTTAAACTTTCTAGGTACGTTTTTGTAGGTAGGAAAAAAAGTTAGTTGACAGGTTTTAACTTAGTCTTGGGATAAAGGATGGCATTTCTGGTGTGAAAGATGCAGTAGACAGGTGGAATGGCAAATCCCCTGCATGGCAGAGATAAACAATCCTCCTCCTTTTGGTTTGGTTTACCTGGAATTTGTTGACACAGTGTTTGTGTTATTTTAGGTTTTGTTATTTTGCCAGGTAATCCAAAGCTTACTTTGGAGGGCTAGTCCACTGAAGCTACTCTAAACAAGCACTACATTTCCAACACCCACCCACCCATAACAACAAAGAAAACATAGCCAGTAATACAATTTTAGTTTTCATAAGTTGAAAACCGCAGTTGTTCAGGTTGTTGCAGCACCTGCAAAAATAAATTCCATAAGAATATGCAATAAATACAACACATTGGTTTGATATCTATTCTTTGTTAAACTATAGTAAATAAATTTAACTGTACACTTTGTGTAAAGTAAATGAAGTTATATTCACTAATATAAATACTAAATTGCACAATTTACTATTTTCATACCAACTACAATATTAATATCAAAATCACGGTTTGACTATTAAAAAAACTAGGGGTAATTATTCTCTCAGAGAAAACAATGTGTACTTAAACTTACCTCAGTAGCATATGCCATAGACATTACGGCCAAAGAATAAAAGCAAGAGAAAAAAACAGAAACAAAAATAAAAACTGCAAAGGACCAACGGAGTGGAAGAGAGAAAAAAATAAAACAGACTATTAGGGAACATTGTGTTTTATTTTTATATATTTTTTAATTTGTTACTAAAAAAGTTATTAAGTAGTTATAATTTTTTCTGGTTTGTTATTTGTTTTGGACTTCTAGTCCACTGTTTCTAATTTGATTTACACATATTAACTGAACACTACAATGTAATTCCATAACCATACATTTTAGAACTACAACAATTTAGTGTCAAAAAAAACTTTTTTTGATATTTAATATTTTCATATATTAAATATTTTTGCATATATTTATATATAAATAAGAGCATTAAGTGCCGTCTGACAGTTTGCTTAGCTACTGTTTTCGTTATCATCTCAAATAAACATGCACATGTAAGACTGGTCACACACATCTACATTAGTTGTAACCTTCCACTTTTAGCCATATGAAATGAATCTCTATTATTCTTATTCTCCTTAGTATCTTACCTTTTCCTCAAGATCCTTAATTTGCCTTCTTTGAATATCTGTTTTATCCTCTAAGTCTCTTATTCTCTGTGATAAAAAAACAAACACGTTACAGGTACAGAAACATGTATATATATTTTACATGTGATATTTATATTTTTATGCATTTTTATTTTAATAGTGCTTCATTATAAAGAATATGTAAACAAAAGAATATGTAAACAATAACAAGCACATAGTAATGCATGATAAGCCTATGAGTGATGTATTATTATATTATTATAAATGTTTTATTTGAATTATTAAATTAAATTCAGTTTATATTATTAAAATAGCAAGTGTCTACAACCCCAATCCCAAAAACTTTGGAAAAATATAAATAAAAACAGAATGCAAAGATAAGCATATCTATTAAAAAATACATCGATTTTATTCACGATAGAACAACGAAAACACATCAAATGTTTAAATTGAAAAAAAATTTACATTTCAAGGAAAGAAATAAGGTTATTTTGAGTTTGATGGCTGCAACACATTAAAAAAATTGTAACTATAAGTGATATAACTATAGTTAAGAACTAAGTAAGATTTGGAATATCTTATTATCTATAGTAAATAATCTTATGAAAAGATTTAGAAAATCTGGGGAAATCTCCCTGTGCACAAGGGACAAGAATGAAAATCAATATTGGATACCCAAGATCTTTGAGTCCTCAGGTGGCACTACATTAAAAACAGGCATGGTTTTAGAAACACATCCAAAAATCATTGTCTGTGATACAGTTTGCCGTGCCATAAATAAATGCATAAATGCTACTGTCTTCTCTGGGCCAAATTTGGACTGAGGCAAAGTGGAAAGCTGTTTTGTGGTTAGACAAATTGAAACTTGAAAATCTGTTCGGAAACCAGGATGACGAAAGGGGCCTCCAGGCTTATCAATAGCACTCAGGGTCATTTTAAACATACAATATGTTTTTTTATTTTCTATTGTGAATAAAATATGAGTTTATAGGATTTGCAAATAATTTCCTTTTTTAAATCAGGATTGTAAATAAATAATGCCTTAATGTGTGATGGGCAGCAGCTCTGCAAAGTTATATATTTAAACAAATAAATCAGCTGCCTTTGTTTTTTATTTACTAACATGAATACGATCTAAAATTTAGAAAGATTTTCATTTATTGACAACTAATAAGTTTTTAAAACTCAGCAGTGTTGAGATTATATTACTTTATTATAATTTTAGATTACCTGGTGGGCTTGATGGAGAAGCTCCATTCTTTCCTGTAGTACCTGGCAGTCATACTCGCGGCTCTTTCTTAGCATCTGTCGTCGCAGCCTCTCCACAGCTGTGCGTAGCTCATCCTTCTGCAGTTCGCTCAATGGCTCACCATATTTGATCACCTTGTCTTGTTGTAGTGCATTATACAGGGTTGCCTCCAGCTCCTGGATTTGCTGTTTTGAAACATCCACAAATCTTTATGTCACCAATTCTGCATGTTTAGTTATAGCTGGTTGTGATAATGTTAAAAGATTTTACTAAATATTGCTAATTCATCTCCGCTATTATGAAGCCTTAGAATAATAGCTTAGAATAATAATACATGTGTTACTGTAAAAGCAAGAGTGATCCAGAAAAGACCAGTGGGTATGCTGAGGCCAAGGCAGTTGCACTAAAATAAGTATTGTTTTGCTAGCCAAAATTTCTTTTTTCATACAAGTTACTAACAGAAGTTCTTGAACTTCTGTTCGTAGTTCTGAGTTTTTTTTTGCAGCAAACATAGACATTCATGCAGATCTGCATATTAATCAATCACTCAATTGCCATTAAAAAATGGCAATTGGATAAAGAACTTTGTGAACAATTCCAGCCTTGTGCAGGTCTACAATCTTGTCCCTGATGTCCGTTGACAGCTCTTTGGTCTTTCCCATGGTGGTGGAGAGGTTTGAATGGAAGAGGGTTGATTCTGTGACAAGTGTCTTTTATGCACATAATGAGTTTATATTAGAAGTCCACTTTCTTGAAGGGACAGGACTAATTTTGCTGTGTGAAATTCAGAATTCTTGCTGGTTGGTAGGGGATCAAACACTTGTTTCATTTGATTAAAAAAAAATAAAAAAATAATTAATTAATAATTAAAATAAAATAATGTATAATTTATATATATATATATAAAATATTTCTTTCTGTTAAAATAAGCCTACCATAAGCATTCTAAACTGTACATTTTTTGTTTGTTTGTAAGGAGTAAAGTAATTATTTACCCCAATGTACAGAATGTGAATTACAAGTAAATTTATATACCGTAAAAGCCTCTGACAATAAGAAAATGTTACCTACACGAAATAAAATATAATAGTAAAGGGTATTAAAAGTAACCTACTCTCAATAAAGGAGGTGATTATTTGTTCCCAATAAAGGAGGTGATTATAAGTGAGTGTGCAATCTTTGTATTATTACAATGAAGTTTATTTTTTTCTTATTTATTCACCTTAAGGTCACCATTAACTAAAGATAATTTCAAGCATTTCTATAATACACACAAGAAACCTAGCCTCCACTAATGACTAATGTTTCCCTGCAGGCAAAACTGCTTTCAGCAAACAGTTTGCTTTTCATATCATAACCTTCATCAGAAAGAGCCCTATTTATACATGGGAGGAAATAAGGATCTGGTTTTTATGATTTATATTTTGTTTATATTTTGACTGAAAAGACATATGGGCTCGGAAAACTAAAAACATGTTTGTTTTGCCTCTTGAGATTATAGAAAGAAAAAAGAGAAAGAGAGCTTAAGTTGGGCCACAATTGTGCCATGCACCTGGACAATAACCCCAAGCACACCAGCAAATTACCACAAAAATAGCTAAAGAAAGAAAGAAAAAGTCAAGTTGATGGACTGACCAAGCCAAGTTCAATCCTAAACCCCACTAAGATGCTGTGATGAGATCTGAAGAGAGATTTGTATAAACAAATGTCATTTAACATCAGCGAGTTGATGCACTATTGTAAAGAAAATTTGGGTAAAACTTCCCGAAAATGATCTGACAGACTGATAATCTTTTACAAAAAAAGGTCTACTTCAGGTTAGTGTTGATAAATGTGATTCTATATGTTTTAGAATTAGATAGTATGCTTATTGTTCCTCACCTAGATTCTGAATGTTGGTTGACTTTTTGGAAAAAACCCCTGCTAATTTTGTTTTTGTTTTAATTGCCACCTGAGGCTATTTGTCTACATAGGTTTTCAGCAACCACACAAATTGCTATTTAGCTTCAGAGATGATAAGTAATGAATTACAAATACTTTATTACTGTACTTTAGTTAAATATCTGTACTTTCTTCTTCTTACATTTTCAAACCAGGCTCCTTACTTTAGTTTTAATTTATTTGATGACTTGAAAATTTTTTCCTTTCATTTCGTGCGGTTTTCAGCCCATCAACCTATTACGTTTTCAATCTACCACTGGTGTATCCTTGCCTGGCTATCACACACCACATATGAAAGCTAGCCTATTAAGTTAACAACAACAACCAAGGCAGAAGGCAACAAGAAGTATGGCTAACATGTATGAGACACAAGGAGTTAGCGATGTAAACATGACTGAGAACAGAGACGTTCCTGACCACTTGATTATCATCTTCTTTACTCTGCTCATGTTCTATATGGTGGTTGTTCAGCCTGGATACATTAATTAAATGACAAAATTAAAAAAATCCTTTGTATTAATGTAGAATGTATAAATATGATGTGAAGTCCAGTTTCTAGGGTGACTATGGATACTTTTAATTAACTAATGAGACAAAGATGCACCAACTTTTTTTTCTATATTCAAGTCAAGTCAAGTGGCTTTTTATTGTCATTTTTACTATACACAGTGGTACACAGTACACAGTAAAAACGAAACAACGTTCCTCCAGAACCCTGGTGCTACACTAAACAACAAAACAACATAAAGTGCATCGAGTGCAGCCTGGTGCAAACAGTGCAAACAAAAGAACAGTACAGACAGACAGAGTGCGGACAGACAACACAAGACAAGACAAAAGACAAAAACCAAATATAGCGCCGATAGTAAACCTACTGTACTTAAGTATACAGTACTGTATGAGGTGAAATGTAAAAACTATACCCAGGAAAAAGTACGTTCCTACTGCACACTTTATTTGTTTTTAACCAACTGTCTTTAATCAAAAACTACATGCTGCTCGGTCAGCCAAGCTGTCATCTGTACTTATCTTTCTGGACCTTTCAGCAGCATTTGACACAGTCAACCACAAGACACTTTTGTCAACCCTAGGGAGCCTTGGTATCTGCGAAACAGCATGGGAATGGTTTGCTTCCTACCTGGAAGGTCGCTCATACCAGGTAACATGAAGGGGATCCACATCTGCCCCATGCAGACTCACCACCGGTGTCCCACAAGGCTCTGTACTTGGTCCCCTCCTTTTCTCCCTCTATACCCACTCCATTGGTGAAGTCATATCCTCACATGGGTTTTCTTATCACTGCTATGCAGATGACACTTAACTCATCTTTTCTTTCCCTCCATCAGATACCACAGCTTCCGCTCGGATCTCAGCATGCTTGTCAGACATATCTTTATGGATGAGTGCTCACCAACTTAAACTCAACCCCAGCAAAACAGAACTGCTGGTCATCCCAGGTGATTCATCCCCAGGTCAAGATCTACAAATACCACTTTAGCCACTGCTCGTAACCTTGGGGTAACTATGGACAATGAACTGTCTTTTTTCCCACATGTCGCTAATGTTGCTCGTTCTTGTCGATTTCTTCTCTATAACATCAGAAGGATTCTACCATTTCTGTGCATACAGGCTGCCCAGGTGCTTCTTCAGTCTCTTGTCATTTCAAGACTTGACTACTGCAACTCTCTGCTGGCAGGTCTCCCCCTGAACGCTATTCGTCCACTGCAAATGATCCAAAATGCAACTCCTTTTGTCCTTTTTTATACTTCTTTATCAACATTCTCAAAGCAAATAATGCGTCTGTGGTGCTCTTCCTCTGCATGAAACCATACTGTTGCTCACAGATGGTCACCTCTTCTCTCAGCCTGGCTTCCACTACTCTTTCCCATAACTTCATGGTGTGACTGATCAACCTAATACCCCTGTAGTTACTGCAGGTCTGTACATCTCCCTTGTTCTTTAAGATCAGTACTAGCACACTCCTTCTCCATTCCTGAGAGATGGCAGTGGAGTTTTTAACTCCACTGCCATCTCTCCTAAACATCTCCACGCTTCTACCGGTATGTCGTCTGGTCTAACTGACTTTCCACTCTTTATCCTCTTAATCGCTGCTCTCACTTCCTCCTTACTAATCCTATCCACTTCCTGCTTCTCCATCTCCACACCGTTCAACCTTCTTTCTCTCTCATTTTTCTCGTTCATCAGCTGCTCAAAACACTCCCTCCATCTTCTCAACACACTCTCCTCACTAGTCAACACATTTCCATCTCCATCCTTTATTGCTTTAACTTGCAGCACACCCTTCCCAGCTCGGTCTCTCTGCCTGGTCAAACGGTACAAATCATTTTTTCCTTCCTTAGTGTCCAACTTCACATACAGCTCCTCATATGCTTTTTCCTTGGTTTTTGCCACATCCCTCTTTACCTGCTGCCGCATCTCCTTGTTTAACTTCTGCTTAATTTTCTCATCACTCATATCATCAGATTTAAAGTCATGTCTAAAAAACATATTTATTTAGTCAAGTCTTTTATCAGTAGACTTTTCTTAGGTAAAGGCGCAGATCTGGAGGGATCACGGATATAGAGTGTTTCGGTGAACTGGGATATTTGTATGCTGTCGTCCCCTCACTCTTACATGTTCACTCAGGTTTGTTGACAGTGGTGTGGTGGGTCGTCTCTAATCTTGTGTCCTTAACTTTCATACAACAACAAGGATACATAATTAACCATATCCTTCTCTTCCTGTCGCCCCTCTTCTCTCTCTCTCTCTCTCTCTCTCTCTATCTCAGTCAATTTAAACATGCTCCTGAAGTTCCAGTGACCACTGTTCCTGCCCTTCTTCCCTCCTCACATCTTCCCACTTCGTCCAGGCCTTCCTCTGGATGGTGTTCTCTTTGATTGGAGGCCACTCTGTTTAGCTGGGGACAGTTTCTCATCAACGCCTTGGGTTTTTCCATTACATTCCGGAGTACGAACAAGAGCTTTGAAGATGGATTTGGACTATAATTATTGTCAACTGTCTGCTAAACATACTTAGAAATACAGTTTGCTTCTGATCACCATCACTGCACACCTCAACATCATTTATAATAAATGGACATTCGGTGCAACCCAGATGAGGATGGGTTCCCTCTTGAGTCTGGTTCCTCTCAAGGTTTCTTCATTATGCCATCTCTGGAGTTTTTCCTTGACACAGTCTCCACCGGCTTGCTCATCAGGGACAAACTTATCAAGAACATCTTTATAATCTTATTTTTATCACCACATTATCCGTGTATAATTGCTTTGAGACAATTTTAATTGTTTAAAGTGCTATGCAAAAAAAAAAAGAAATGAAATTGAATTATTTTTTTTTTTTTAGGGTGGTGTCCGTTTAAAGCCTTTTTTTTTTTTTTTTATCGTGGGGCATGTTTAATATGTGGTGAGAAAATGTCACACAACAAACAATCATAACGTTTAACTACATTTACAAATGAAGTACAGAGCATTTGCTGAAAATTAGCCAGCTGGTGATGAATGGCAAAGAACCATTTCAGAACTGCTGCAGAAAGATAAGCAAATAGAACTTTATACAATGGATAAAGTCTCCAAACTCAACAACAGTTGCTAGTTCTGCAGCAACTTAGGATATAATAAAGTGTAGAAAGCTGTTCACAGATGGAGAATATTTAAATCATTTTTTTTTTAGATAAAAATAAATAAAAAAAAGCCAAAACAAGAGTTCACAGGTAAAAGCGAAAGTCTAACTAAAGCAGCATGCGCAACACCATGACACCACTTTCCTATTGGCAGGCAACACTCCAACATCTTGCCATGAACAAAAAGGCATAAATTGATAACATCTAAATACAATATAATTCTGATAGAATAGAATACTGCCACCTAGTGGTGAACTAGGCAACTTCCTTACATCTGCATAAAACAACAAAATGTTATATTTATTTGAAGGTCAAGTATGTTTTGCTGCTCCAGGCAAATTTTATTCGGTGGAAGAGGGGACAAATCAACTCTTTTGGTCACAAAGGTTGCAGACCCCTGACAGGGAAGAACTATGTGGTAATTAGGTAGCTCTGCTCAGGATATGTCAGAAATCTAAACCACAGATTGACACTGATGATTATAATAATAATAGATATTATTGTTGTTTTTATTATAATAATACATATCATTTTTACCTACCATATAAGCCTGATCAAGGGCCTGCTTTCTGTAGTCAAGCTCCTCCTCCAAATATCCTTTTTGCTTGCAGAATATCTCCTATAAGATGACAGCATGTTCTAAACTACTCCTACAATTAATTTAATTCGAAGTACAGAATACTTTCTTAAATGATTCACTAATATATATTATTGATTAATTAAAATATCACCACATATTTCATATAAGCACTGGAAACCCAAAGAATAAATTCGAAACATAAAAAATAAAAAAATAAATAATATAATATAATATATATGATAATATATGAGACTTTTATGATTTTCTTTAAAGGCTGATTGTCAAGTTCACCATACCATCTCCAGCTCTAAATCGATCATCTTCTGATGGAGCGCTGCCTCTGTGCCCTCAATCTGCTGGATCCACTAAGAAGTGCATATACACAAAAACATCTCATTTTTACACATCTTTTTAAATATGCTGTTTAATTGTGTTTTTAAACTTTTAAAAATTGTCTTGCAGTTTGTATCGCTTTAAGGAATATAAAAAAATAGTGATTATATTAACCTTCTCAGCCAGGGACAGGACAGTACTTGCTTGGATTATGGCCACTTGTTCTTCATTTCTTAAATTCTGTTGAAATTGTAAAAAGCAACTGGATTAGATATGTTCCACATTTAAACACTTTAAATAAAGGAAAGTGAATATTCAAAGTGAAACGCACCCCATTATCTCCTAAAATATCTAATAATTTAATGAGATCAGGTATACACACATCCTGTGAGGGAAAAATGTAAAGGAATTAAGTACTTTGTAATAATGCCATGCATAATCAAGTTACTCACACATCCAATATAACCCCCAGTAATTTGCTTACCTTTACTCCTTCCTTTATACAGTAAATCTGAAGGGCACTTACTCCCTCTGAGAAAGGGTGAATTGAAAGAGTGTAGGGTGGGGATCTCCTCTCTCTCTCCTATTAAAACAGTCAATCACATCAACCAAGACAATATTTTATTTAGTGCTTTTTGCTATTATATATGTACACACAGAGCTTAGATATATAATTGATAAAACCTCTGAAAACAGTGACTGTGTTACGGCAATAGATATCTATTCTGATAGATCCTTGCAGGTATTCTTCCTTTTTTCTAGTTCAAATGAAGCAATTAATTAACATTCTTGATCAGAATATTGTGTGCATAGCCAGCGCCATTAAAAAAAAGAGCAAAGACTGGGTTATTTTACATTTAATATGTTAATTGAAAATGAAACTGTAAGTGATTAGTAAATTAATTGTTTTTGTTTAAAAGAAAACCGAGTTAGACCAAATGCTTGTAGCAATTGATGAGCATTCATATTCCCAAATCTAAACCGAAATCTAAATGGCAGTGAAGGAGGTGTCACAATTATTTACAGGTGTTGCACATAAATCTGGACAAGAATTTAACTAATTTGAAAAGTTTATCTAAATTACTATCTCATTTAATGTACCTTAGTCTTATGACTTCACCATCACTGTTGTAAAGTTTATTTACTTAACTTAAAGTTTAATAACTTAGAGAAATTAGACTGATTAAATGAGCAATTAGAATCTTTTACTCCAAATAAACAGATTTGTTTATTTACTAATTTCTTTGTCTGTATCACTTTTTCAGGATTATGCACAGAAATCCTTTCCATCAGGCACTTTACCAGAGATGTTTGTTTGCATCTGATTCAAGTTCACAGCTGATTTTCACTAATAGTTATAATAGTTTCTCACCATTCACTGAACCGATTTTTTTATTCCCATGTTTCTATTTTACTGACAGAGAATTCCCCTTCCCTTCATTTGTGGCAGTGTGTAGCCCACTAGCCACAACAAAGTGCATGCCAGGTTGGAACTGTGTATTTTTAAATATTGTCCATGTGCATGTGTTTTGATTGTGTGTCATTTGAGTTTTGTTAGTGTTCATTCGAAATCTGTCTCCACTCCATCTTCTCACTGGATCTTGTTTTCACGTGTTGTTATTTCACAGCTGTTCCATGTAAATAATTTTCTGTATAAATACCCCTTTGTGTTTACTTCCTCTTCATAAAGTAACTCGTCTGTTGTAGCAATTACCAAATTGTTTATTTTACAATGTTCATGTTCATTGTTTAACGGATTTGTATCTAGTTTCGTTTTTTTTTTTTCCACTTTAGTTTCAGGGTTTTTTGATTGTAATGTGAGCAACAAGATTTCGATCATGAACTATAATGCTTAAAAAGTCAATAGAGCAATAATGCAAATTCTTTTGTCAGTAACCTGTCACCCACCTACAATGTGGTTTTCTAGATTTATATTTATAAAATTCACACACACATACACACACACACACACACACACACACACACACACACACACACACACACACACACACACACACATACCTAAAAAATATACCTGCTCCACTGAACACTACTAAATATATCTTTGAATTTAAGTTACCAACTTTAAATATGACCCCTATGTGATTTTGAATAAACCCCTCCAGCAATGACCTTGCGCCCCACTCTTACGTAATGTTTTATTACAATACAAGCAATTCATTAATCTTGAAAATAATAAAGTTTCTTTATGAAATGTAAAAGCAAATAGATACAACCTCTAGTTCATGTATGCGAAACTCAAGCAGCTCATTCTGGTCTTTGGAATCCTGGAGCTCTTGCTGAAGTCGGGAATTTTCATTATCCACCTTTTCCATCTGACAGAGAGCATGATCAAATGTTAGAAAGAAGTAACTAAAATATTTGAAAGATCGTTATTAGGTTCACTCTAGCATGGATTCATTTAGACCAATGAGCAAAAACATTATGACCACTTGCCTAAAATTGGTCCTCTACATGCTACCTAAATGGCTTAAAATGGACCCTACAAGACTTTTTCAAAAATGTCATCTGTTGCCTTGTGCCAACTAGCTGAATCCTTAGAAAAAACAATGGGCCATATTCATCCTTTTTTGAGTTATAAAAATGTTCTCATAAGCCAAAACCAAACTTATTTTGTAGTAATGCCCCAAAACTCTACAAAAAGCCCACGTTCACAAAATGGAAAGCATGAAATGGCTACAAAAAAAAAAAACATTTCTCATGCTTATAAGATTTTCAATAAACAACTTAACAGTGTATCCAGCAGCATCACTGCACCAAAAATAATGAGTAAATGTACAGAATGAAATTTAGTACAAACAGTCAAGCACAATATAGAAGTAATTACAAATACTTAGTTTAGAACAAAACAGAAACGGAACAAACATAAAATCCAGCTTTCATTATCCAGAAGAAAAAAATCATACTGGTCTAAAAAAAATTTACTGAATATTTAATATTTACATAAATAATTGCATACATACATACATATCTTTATAATATATATATATATATATATATATATATATATACATACATATCTTTATAAGATATTACATTTCTTTTGTTTGACATTTCTTTGTCTCTGCAACTTTGGCTCCTGGGTTGGCATGTCATATGTGATGTATCTGTGTTTCTTAATAAGGTCCATTGCAACCTTGCAACAGATTTTTTATGAGAATGTTTTAAGTAGGTTGTTCTTTTTTAAAGGCATTCTTAAAAGCTATCAGAAAAAAAAAAAAAAATTTTTTTTTTTACATTTCTAAGACAGTTGCTAAAGTCCCCCTTATGTAGGACACTTTTGAGACACTCTATAGTAAACTAAAATCAGCATGTGGTGAACAGAAAAACATCTTAGAATACATAACGCATCAAAACTTAAGGTACAACAGCAGAAGGCTACATCAGATTCCACTGTCAGAGCCTGAGGCTATCATGGGCATAGATGCACCAAATCCAACACATTCCAGACTTTAAGATGTGTCATTATAAGATAATCAATAATATTTACTATATTTGAGTGGTCATAATGTTTTGCTTTGTCTGTGTTTACAGAATACTAGCCAGCATTCAAATAGAACAAGAAAACTGGCCTTTTTTTTTTTTAGCACTTTGCATACTTGTTAAAATAGTGTCAATGTCAAACCTTCTCCAGGAACTCTTGATTGTGCCTGAGGAAGAGCTGTTTCTCTTCTACCCATTTGGAATCCTAAAATTAGTAAAATCATGAATTAGATGCTGTAATAATTTTGCCATTTTTCATTTACCTTATCTAATAAAGGGACAATACTATAGAAATTAAACTTAGATGTACTTCAGAGTAGTCAATGTGTATAGTATTACAGATTTACTGTCTTAAAAAATAACTCAATATACAGCTATTAATGTCTAAATAACTGCCAACAAAAGTGATAACAGGTGTATGTCATTTAAACATGCAAAGCCACATGTCCTATTCATGTTCATGTTTTTTTCTGCTTGACAGGACCATACAAATGTGTGTATCTTGTATAAAAGCAGTTAAAATTTGGTGCTTTGAGTACAATGATTCTGGATGTTCAACATGGCACCTCATGGCAAAGAACTCTCTGAGGATTTAAAAATTTGAATTGTTGCTCTTCACAAAGATGACCTAGGCTATAAGAAGGTCGGTAACACCCTAAAACTGAGTTACAGTACAGTGACCAGGGTCATAAAAAGGTTTCCAAGACGGGTTCCATTTGGAAAAGGCCTCAAAAAGGTCGATCAAAGAAGTTGAGTCCTCGTCCTCTGCTTCAGGTGCAAAAGCTGCTTTAAAAAACTGACACGAGTGCTGCCAGCTTTGCTTTAGAGATTGCAGAAACAGATGGTAAACTTTTCAGTACTTAAACCATACACCGCACACTGCAACAAGTTGGTTTGCATGGCTATCATCTCAGAAGGAAGCCTCATCTGAAGCTGGCTCATAAGAAAGCCTGCAGACAGTTTGCTGAAGCCCACCTGTCCAAAAGCATGAATTACTGAAACCATGTCCTGTGGTTTGGTGAGACTAAGACAAACTTGTTTGGCTCAGAGGTCTCTAGCATGTATGTTGACCCCCTAGTGAGAAGTACCAATAAAATTGTGTTTTGCCTACACTCAAGCATGGTGGTAGTAGCATCATAATCTTGGGCTGCATTTCTTGACTCAGATAAAAAATAATTTAATAAAAATAATGTAATATAAATAATATTTTTTCACTAAACATTGCGTTCCCAGACAATTTCATTATTGACCTCTTCTCAGCCGCACTTACCACACACTGATAGAAAGCAACCAGAATCGGAACATAATTCTTAAAGGAGCCACGAACGATATTTAACAATTAAAACAACCACAAAAATAAAAATAAAAAACATATACCTATTGAAACATGAAATCTCAAAATAAATGGATTGCCGTAATTTTCGGACTATTAAGCGCACCCAAATATAAGCCGCACCCACTTAATTTTACAAATATTTTTTATTTTGAACATAAACAAGCCGCACAGTTCTACACTGAAACTAATGAACTTTACACAGGCTTTAACAAAAGAGAGTGTCTGCTACATGGTTTAACGGGTGAAATATTTTGTGGCTCCTTTAAGAGCAGAGCGGCATTTTGGGAATAGCCTGCCACCGCATTTTTTCGCTATTACTGCATGTGTGGAGACTGAGGATTATGTCCATATTATTTTCTGATGCTCATTTCTAAGTTTCTTTGACTAACCCATAATGCTGTTGCCAAGAAAAATAAAAAAGCACGAGTTTTGGAAACCTGTCTGTGCTTATATGATTTCTGTTGCAACTGGAGTTAGCGAGCTCTCCTATGACCCAGACTCAACGCGTTACAACGGCTTGTATCTAAACAGCAGCCGACCAAGTAAGTCATTGTTCACTGTCTTCCTCCTTCCTTTAACAACTATTTCTCTCAAGAGTTGGCATCTTTTGGCATCGTCGCACGCTTAAAAATCACCACTGGTGAAGCTTTTCTCCCGATGCTCAAAACACAGGTGAAGTGCGTTTTTTTTATGCCCCGTTGTTTTTTAAGCGTGACAAATGAATCACATTTCCTGTAGACAGTCTGAGTGAGCGGCAGATCAAACATCAGAGGAACCTCATCCATATTTATGATGTGGTGCGGCCCGATTCAGTGGGAGCGCGTCTGATTTAATATGAAGAGGTTCATTGGTTCACCTGAACCCGTTCTGCAATTTCATTGGTCTAATGTTATGGGGCTCAGTTTTTTGGCTTGAAGTTTGTGAAACCGGGAAAAACCCAGGAAAAATCCATAAATTAGCCGCTTCGTTGTTTAAGCCGCGGGTTTCAAAACGTGGGGAAAAAGTAGCGGCTTATAGTCCGAAAAATATGGTAATAGTTTCCATAGTGTAAAATAATTAAATTAATACAAAATAATTCATAAAAAAAGGTCGAAAATGTGAGTAAAATTGATACATTTATAACGTTACAATTAGTGCATTAAAAACTTTAAAATTATTAAACCTAGCATTTTACCTTGTAACTACACATACTAAAATGCTAGGTGCATACAGATGAGGCCAAAAGTTACTCAAGGCTAAATATATTGAAGGTTAGTGGTTGTGGGATTGGTTGTGGTTGTGGGTTTGTTGGACAGATTAACCAAACATACTGTATTGGACAAACAAAATGCACATTTACATTTACTAAGAATAAGTCTATACCACAGAAGTGCTCACTCAGAAACATGGCAGTCACCAAAAATATATATATAAAAATATTATAAAAAATAATGTTAAAATATTATAAAAAATAATTGGTTAGGATTTGGCGCTTTCACCGCCACAGCCCGGGTTTGATCCCCGGTCAGGAAACCAACCCCAGCCATGAGGGTTGCACAAGCCAGTGCACTCTTAGTGCCGGTCCCAAGCCCAGATAAATGGGGAGGGTTGCATTAGGAAGGGCATCCAGTGTAATAACATGTGCCAAATCGAACATGTGGATCACGAATATGGATGATCCGCTGTGGCGACCCTTAATAGGAGAAGCCGAATTAAAGTATATTAAAATTAATTAATTAAATTTAAAAAAGATCTGCTTTAATTTTAGTATGCTGTTATGCAAAACAAAATCTAAATGTTTTGGCCCAGAAGTGTGCACAAAAGGGTATCTAGGTATTAAGGACCAAATAATGGAGGTATGCAAGCAGTATGCAAACATGAAACAATTTTGCTGAAGGGTGTGTTTGAGTAAAAATAATTTAACTTGATCTATGGTTTAATTAACTGTGTAAATTCAGAAAAAGTGAACTTAACATTAAAATTGTACATGATAAATGCATGTAACTTCGTTTTTTTTTTTACTTTTGATTTACAGTATACAAGCAAGTATAGTGTGTGTGTGTGAGACAAAGAACAAACAAACATCTAGTATAAACTTTCTTTCGGCTTCTCCCATTAGGGGTCGCCACAGCCGATCATCTGCATGTTTAATTTGACACGTTTTTACACTGGATGCCCTTCCTATCGCAACCCTTCTTATTTATCTGGGCTTGGGACCGGCACTAAGAGTGGCTGGGGTTGGTCCCCTGACCGGGGATCGAACCTGGGCAGCAGCGGTGAGAGCGCAACATCCTAACCACTAGACCACCAGGGGACCCAAACAAACATCTAGTATAAAATACTAAAATGGCTCTAAAAATACTATAATTAAACAGTGATCCAAAGATGAATATATTGTAATGTTTAACTGTATGTGCATGCATAAAATACCTGCACAATGTAAATTAAGCTTTTCCCACCACATTGTCTTGTAAAATTGACATAATTTTACTTACTTGTCCTTTGGAAGCAAGCTCTTTCTCTAGGTCTTCAATTTTAGCTTTATACCTCTGCAGATCAGTTTGGAGCTGCTCCTGAGCCTGTAAAAAATAGATAAAATCTTCTTTAAGAAAAAACTTTAAGCAGCTCAAAAATTGGACAGAGTAATTGCTGACTATGTTTATTAAAATAGGGTTTTATTCTTCTTCTTTCGGCTGCTTCCATTGGTTGTCGCCACAGCGGATCATCCATCTCCATACCCCCCTGTCCTCTACATCTGCATCTTTCAAACCAACTACCTGCATGTCGTCCCTCACCACATCCATAAACCTCCTTCTCTTCCTTTCTCTTTTCCACCTTCCTGGAAGCTCCATTCTCAGCATTCTTCTACCCCATGTCCCTCCTCTGCACATGTCCAAACCATCTCAATTGCACCTCCCTCACCTTGTCTCCAAAATGTACTACATGTGCTGTCCCTTTTTCATAAACTTGTTTCTAATCCTGTCCATCCTCGTCAGTCCTAACGAAAATCTCATCTTCAGCTCTGCTACCTCCAGCTCCACCTCCTGTCTTTTAGTCAATGCCACTGTCTCCAATCCATACAACATACCTGGTCTCACCACAGTCCTATAAACTTTCCCTTTCCCTCTTGCAGATACCCTTCTATCACAAATCACTCCTGCCACTCTTCTCCACCCACTCCACCCTGCCTGCACTCTTTTCTTCACTTCTCTAGCACACTCTTCATTACTTTGCACTTTTGACCCCAAACTCCTTCACCACCTCTTCTTCCTGCAACCACACTGCCCTCCCTCTCATTCACACATGTACTCAGTCCTACTCCTACTGACTTTCATTCCCCTTCTTTCCAGCATGTACCTCCACCTCTCCAGGCTCAGTGCCAGACGTGTCCCCCTGCTTAAGCCAGAACATGTCCAGGCCCATCTGAAGTTTGCTAGAGAGCATTTGGATGATCCAGAAGATGACTGAGAGAATGCCATATGGTCAGATGAAACCAAAATAGAACTTCTTGGTAAAAACACAACTTGTCGTGTTTGGAGGAGAAAGAATGCTGACTTGCATCCAAAGAACACCATCTTTGAAGCAGTAGGTATGGTAAAAACATCATGCTTTGGGGCTGTTGTTTTGCAAAGGGACCAGGACGACTGATCCGTGTAAAGGAAAGAATGATTGGGGCCATGTATCATGAGATTTTGAGTGAAAACCTCTTTCCATCAGCAAGGGATCTCAACCCCATAGAAAATCTTTGGAGGGAGTTGAAAACTGTGTTGCCCAGCGACAGCACCAAAACATGCTCTAAAGGAGATCTGCATGAAAGAATGGGCCAAACTACCAGCAACAGTGTGTAAAAACCTTGTGTAACAGAAAACGTTTGATCCCTGTCATTGCCAACAAAGGGTATCTAACAAAGTATTGAGATGAACATTTGTTATTGACCAAATACTTATTTTTCACCATAATTTGCAAATAAATTCTGTGATAAATGTGATTTTCAGGATTTTCTTTTCTCATTTTGTCTTTCATGGTTAAAGTGTACCTATAATGAAAATTACAGGGCTCTCTCATCTTTTTAGGTGGGAGAACTGCACAATTGGTGGCTAACTAAATACATTTTTGCCCCACAGTATACTTAACCATATTATACAGTTTACATGCTGTTTTTTTGCACCTCTCGACTGCTGGTTCTGCTGTTTTTGCACTGCATAATGTTTATTTACATATACTCTTCGTTATAGTCTTTACAATATATATATATATATTATATATATATATATATAAAATTTGTATTGTGTTGTAGCTCTATGTTGTTTAGTGTAGCACCAGAGTTCTGAAGGATCGTTGTCTCGTTTTTACTGTGTACCACTGTGTATAGTAGAAATTACAATAAAAAGCCTCTTGCCTCTTGCTGTCACACTGTCTCCATACATGTCCTGCACCACCCTCACATACTTCTTTGACACACCTGACTTCCTCATACATAATGTTGTTACATTATGTCTGTACTTCTCCAGCATTGGAAGCTCCTGATGCTAAGTCAAATTCCTGGTGTGTATAAACATACTTGGTAATAAAGCTTTTTCTGATTCTGATGCTGATACAATACCACAACCCCTCGGCACCCTGTCAAATGCTTACTCTAAATCCACAAACAAACAATGCAACTTCTTCTGACCTTCTCTATACTTATCCGTCAACATTCTCAAAGCAAATAATGTGTGCTCTTTCTTGGCATAAAACCATATTGTTGCTCACAGATGGTCACCTTCGTCTTTCAGCCTGGCTTCCACTACTCTTTCACATAACTTTATGGTGTGACTGATCAACTTAATTTCCCTGTAGTTACTGCAGGTCTGCACATCTCCCTTATTCTTAAAGATTGGTACCAGCACACTCCTTCTCCATTCCTCAGGCATCCTCTCACCTTCCAAAATCTAGTTGAACAACCTGGTTAAAAACTCCACTGCCATCTCTCCTAAACATCTTTATGCTTCTACCTCTAGTATGTCATACGGTCCAACTTACTTTCCACTCTTTATCCTCTTATTCACTGCTCTCACTTCCTCCTTACTAAGCCCATCCACTTTCTGCTTCACCATCTTCACACCATCCAACCTTCTCTCTCTCTCATTTTTCACATTCACCAGCTGCCCAAAATACTTCCTCCATCTTCTCAACACACTTTTCTCACTAGTCATCACATTTCCATCTGCATCCTTTATTGCTCTAACTTGCAGCACATCCGTCCCAGCTCGGTCTCTCTGCCTGGCCAATCGATACAAATGCTTTTCTCCTTCCTTAGAGTTCAACTTCTCATACAGCTCCTCATATGCTTTTTCCTTGGTTTTTGCCACATCCCTCTTTACCTGCTGCTGCATTTCCTTGTACTCCTGCTTACTTTTCTTATCTCACTGTCAATTCCAATTCTGTTTCACCAAACTCTTTCACCTTATGCTTCCCTGCACGTCCTCATTCCACCACCATGTCTCTTTGTCTTCCTTTCTCTTTCTAGATGTCACACCAAGTACCTTTCTTGCTGCTTCCCTTATCACTTCTGCAGTAGCTGCACAATCATCCAGCACCTCTTCAGCACCACCGAGCCCATGTCTGACCTCTTCCCTGAATCTCACACTACAGTCTTCATTTTCCACCATCTTATTCTTCTTGCAGTCTTCACTCTCCTCCTCTTCTTCTTCACTCCCAAAACCATCCTACAGACCACCATCCGATGCTGTCTAGTTACACTGTCCCCTGCCAACACCTTAAAGTCTCCAATCTCCTTCAGGTTGCATCTCCTACAAATAACATATAACACATCCACCTGTGTGCACCTTCCTCCACTCTTATACGTCACAATATGCTCCTCCTTCTTCTTAAAATAAGTATTTACCACTGCCATTTCCATCCTTTTAGCAAAATCTACCACCATCTGCCCTTCCACATTCCTCTCCTTAAGGTCATACCTACCCTTCACCTACTCATCATCTCTATTCCCTTCACCTACATGCCCATTAAAGTCTGCCCTAATAACCAATCGTTTATTCCTAGGTATACTCTCCACCACTTTATCTAACTTACTCCAAAACTTTTCCTTCTCCTCCATCTCACAACCCACTTGTGGAGCATAGGCACTGATGACATTTATCATCAACCCTTCAACTTCCAGCTTCACGTTCATCACTCTATCAGAAACTCTCTTCACCTCCACAACACTCTTAATAACTCTTCCTTCAGAATTACCCCTACACCATTTCTCTTTCCATCCAAACCATGAAAGAACAGTTTAAAGCCACCTATAATGTTCCTGGCCTTACTCCCCTTCCACTTGGTCTCCTGAACACATCACAACTGACTTTCTCCTCTCCATCATAACAGCTACCTCTCTCCCTTTACCAGTCATAGTACAAACATTTAAAGTACCAACCCTAACCTTCACTCTCCTACACTTTTCCTTTACCTGTTGTCTCTATAGACATCTTCCTCATCTCCTTCTCCTCCTTCCGCCAACAGTAGCCACATTTTCGCAACCCTCCCCATTTATCAGGGTTTGGGACCAGCAATAAGAGTGCACTAGCTTGTGCAACCATAATGGCTGGGTTGGTTATTAAAATTGGGTTCAGATGGGAAACATAATTTGTAAACTGAAATAATAAAGGCACATAAACAATTGCTTTGGATGATTTAGACAATGGCTATGCTGGCTTTGCCTGTGTTAAGGTGAACAGATGTTTTAGCACCACAACAGTATACATGTGTACACTCAAGTACTTTCTATTTTAAGGTTTTAGTGAATAGCACATTTTAATTCCCTAGAAGAATTTAGACAATGGCTAACCTGATCTTATTTATAAAGACATACAAATATATTGCTTATATTACTGACATATGCATGTTTGTATGTTCACTATTTTTATCACTATCTTCTGTTTTTGTTTTACTTGTATTTTTTTTTACATAGCAATATGCATTTGCATCCATCTGTCTGTGTGATATGACAGAAGACTTTGATGCTATCAGGGATCCAGTGGGTTTCATTGCACTATGCCGCACTCATCTCTTTTGTGCATACTGGTTAAATTGGTGTACTCATTTCTCCCTCAGTACTAATCAGACTTACTTGATAGTTGCAACTTTAAAATATAATAATGAAAAATATGCAAAAAATCTTAATCCACTGTGCAATGATTATTAGTACAATATTCACTATATTAATCATCACAGGACCTGTCCTAGGCTATACCAAATAAATCGAGTAATTAGAATACAAAAAATCTGCTTTGTTTTGTCTATTCAACTACACACGGAGCATTGTGTTTGCCTGCAGACCATTATTGCTGACGCACTACCCGCAAATTTCTAGACAGGTAAACACAAAAGACGCTGCAGAATGAAACAATGGATGAACGGTGAGAAAACAGCGAGGAGAAGATTAATATGGAAGTCTATTTCCATCACATAAAAAACATTTTTGTTTGTTTTTTTCCCCTCAATTCTGACTTTATTACTTGCAATTCTGATATTATTTATATATATTTTTTTGGCAAATCAGGCAGCATCACCCCCTCTGTAGTACCAGAGAGCTTTACATATTGTGTAAAAACAAAATTAATTGTATGTAGAATTGCATGGTATCAATTTAATTTTTCAAACCCTGGAGAGAACTCTGTCTAACAATCAGCTATTCAATTGGTAGAATATTTAATTACTAAAATAATTGATAGCTAATGACCTCCTTTGTTAAATAATACAATGTTTATTGCTAAGGTAATACAAATAGGATTACCTTGGCTTCCATTTCAGCATCAAAAATGCCACCTTTCTGTTCCTGCAGCAGGGCATAGGCTCTCTGAAGGGCCTGGTACTCCCTTGTCAGCTGCCTGAATCGCAGCTCAGACTCAGTGACTAGACTCTGCAAAAACACAAATTTAAATAATGAGATTTGGGGATTTGTAAAGTAACAGTAAAAAGCAAAATAAAGTAAAATTATATAATTGTGGTCTTTAAGACATTGTCATTCACCTGAGTAGCTACAACAATTAAACTAACTAAAAAATCATGACCTTTGGATGAGTGGTAATATACACTGCCTGGCCAAAAGAAAAGTTACTTACTTATCTTAACTAAGCAAATAGCTGAAGACCTACCATTAGAAAAATACTATAGTTATTAATTTGTTTAAACTGGTAATAAGTTATTTGATCCTAAGTGATGCAGGAACAACCATGTCAGAAACCATATTCTGTGGTTTTGGAAAAGATGTTACTTTGTTTCAGAAGAGTCTTTATTGTCCTGTGTCAAGCAAAAAAAAAACAGCATTATTTAAACCTAGAAGCATAGTGGTAAACCATCATCTTCAAGGAGGGAATTTGGTTGGAAAAAATATTAAATGATCATGACTGCAGATCCCAAAAATAACATGGTGAAATCAGAGGGGAGAGTGTTATGATTTTGGCTTGCTTCAGTTGGTCAGGAAACATGAGAATAACGCCACTGAAAGTTATTTGGGATGTGTTGGAGAAAGCTTTACACAGAGGTCCAAATTTACCATAATCAATACAAGATCTTGGTGAAAGAAGATACTCTGGACAGAAATAAATGTTGTAATATTGCATAAACTTATTGAAATAATGCCACACTAAATGTGTGCCATAATCTAAGCAAAAGACAGTCTAACAAAAAATAGAGAATGTGGCCAAGCAGTGTATAATTAACAAAACTATACTTATTTAGGTTTAAAAGACAAATTCACCTGTATTTTTATTTTTTAATCTCACCTCATCCAGATCTTCATCGGGTGTAGCTGGGGTACGATCCACACGCAAAGAGGCCACCGAAGAGGTCTCTGAGTCCACTGACTCTTCTCCATAGCCATAGAATGTGTCCACTACAATATGCCTCTGAACAGGAAGAACACACTTGATTAAACCGAGAGAGGTTCATCAATATTATCTCAGTTACTTACAGTGCTGTGATTTTATTACTTTTTTTTTGTGCATATTTGCCACACATGAATGATTCAGATCATCAAGTAAATTTTAAAATTACACAAAGATAAATTTAAAATGCAGTTTTTAAAGGATGATTAGGTTATTTTTAATTGGCGAGTTAAATTTCACTTGCCACACCCAGGCCTGATTACTGCCAGTCCTGTTTAATCAAGAAATCACCTAAATAGAACCTGCAGACAAAGTAAAGCATGTAAAAAAGATCTAAAAAAGCAACACATGCAGCGATCTAAAGAAATTCAAGAACAGGTGAAAAACAAAGTACCTGACATATCAGTTTTTAAATTGTTACAAAGCTGTGGTGAACCTTCCCTGGAGTGGCCAGCCTACCAAAATGACTTCAAGAGCACAACAATGACTTATGCAGGAGCTCATAAAAGAACACAGAACAGAATCTAAATAACAGCAGTCCTCACTTGCTATAGTTAAGGTCAGTGTTTGTGATTCAAAAATAAGAAAGGAATGGGTAAAAATCTCAACCATTTGAGAATTCCACGGCAAAAGCCACTGCTGGCCAAACATTTACAAAGGCTCATCTCACAAGGCTTTTGTGCAAATATTTTTTAGACTAAAGACAAACATTTTAACATTTTGGAAGGTGTTCATCCCATTACATCTGGAGTAAAACTAACATAGCATCATAAAAAGTACATAATACCAGGAGTCAAGCATGGTGGTGGTAGTTTGATCATCTGGAGCTGCCTTGTAGCTTCATGATGGAAGCATGAATTGAGATGCATGACTTTTAACAGTCTGTTTATGTTCAAACACCACCCAGTGTGTGACAAATATTCAAGAAAATAAGAAAGGAAGGGGCAAAATTTTTTTTACAGCACTGTATAGAATATACATATGGAAACAAACAAAATAAACCTCTTCCCATATTTGTACAATCTCAAAATTGCTGCATCAGTGTTAATGCAATAAAACACAGTGTATGTCTATTTCCAATTCAAAATCAATCATCTTATGACCCTTTCACACGGTGAGCAAAAGTCTCCATACATAGATTAAACAAAAAAAAAATATACTACCCTTTTTTCGTACAAAAGATTTTAACCAAAAAAATAAGAGGTAAAAATAAAAACAGTTTAAAAATTAAAAACAGTTTGGAAAAAAAAAGAAAAAGATGTCATCATACCTTAATAGACCTGCTTCGTTTATGCCGCTTCTTCCTAAGCAGTTTTTCTCTATCCTAAAATAAGGACAGTTAGTATGATTAGGTAAAAACAAAGTATTCTATAAATCAAAGGTGCCAACAATGGTAACATAAATTTTTAGCAGGCAGACAAAAAAGCAATGTTTTCACACACACACACACACACACACACACACACACAAACACACACAAAATGTAAAAGGTTAATTAAAAACATTTATTCAGCTTGCCAACAAGTGATTACTTTTTTTAAATGAAAAGTCTAAGACATTTTGCCAACTGTTTAATGAAAAATTATTTTTTGTTGTTGTTAGCCTAAATCAGTAAAGCACTACAAATGTATTGACAAAAACAGTAAGCATATCTGCACTTTTAATATTCTCTATTGTGTCAGTGCCTGTTTCCACTAGTACAGTGTGGAAGCGTGGGCATGGTCAAGCATCAATTTGTAAATAGAGGGTGGAGCCAGGAAAAGTAAGCTGTACATCGGCAGGAGCTGCCCTACCATCTCCTTGTTTCTGTTTTACTTGTCAGCTACTTCGCAAAACTTTGCCTGAACCCTAAACAGCACTTTCCTCGCTTCCACTTTCAGCCTTTACTGAAAACATATCCACCCTTGTGGACATGAGATGAAACCCTGTGGCATGCCTCCAACAAATATTAATTGATTAATGGTAGTTAATTTCCATTATTAAAAAAAGTGATGGTCCCGGTGACTCGATGATGGTCGTTCTGGAGAGGGAGAAGTTGGTACTTAAGAAAAATCTACAAACATCAGACCTTCAGCAGATTTACAGCCACTATTATTTGCTCAAGCACAAAAGAACAAAGGTTTGGGTAGGAACTAAAAATGTATATTAATATTAGGGCAATGGGGAAGTCCCACAGTGACTTCTCCAGTCTGGCAGTCTTGGTCATAAAGCCAAAAGTTTCCTATCAAAGGCTACACTAGATTTTGTGTTTCATAACGCTATGGGAACAATCTTTGTGTGACCGGTTGTGAAGCATGTGGGTCAAACACACAAAGAATTTGGATTAAATAACCTTGGCAGGTGACATAGGAATGCATGCACCTGCAAGGCTATAAATAGATGTGCCACAGACACACCTTCAGGTTTCTTTGTCTTCAGAGACCACTTTGTGTGTGTCCTGTGTGTTCAGCATGCGCTGTAAAAATAAACAAATAAATAAATAAAATAAAATAAAATAAAATCATGCCTAGCGAGTCTCCCAAGATGCCAAAATGTGTGCAGCCACATGACCCACATGATTTCTGCTTAGAGTGCCTAAGGAACAGTACACAGTTCGTGCCCTCTTGCACGCTAAGTGCGAGCACCGCGAGTTATTACTTATCATAGTGCTCCGCTCCCTGTTTGCCCTTTAACAAAGGGCAAGTTTCCGCATCCTCGTCAAGATCATGGGGCTCGCGTGTCGAGCTGGCTGAAAATCAAGGCGCGGGCACGCCCGTCCCTCACCAAATCCCGAAGTGTCCCCTGCCGCTTCCTCAAAACGAGCTGATGATGTGGTTTCTCTTGAGTCCGGCACTATAAAAATTCAGAGCGCCAACCTATGAGCGCTCCTCATGTCATGAGACAGCATTTAGCAAGTATTCAAGGTTGTGACAGGAGCGAGCAAACCACAGACACTCCAAGCTGGACGACGAGTGTCGGGTGGCCAGGGGCATGGACCCTAAAGTCGGCCCCTCCCAATTTTTTTTTCTGATCTCCATAGTGAGCTATATCACTCATAGAATAAGACATATATCTCTCACATCTTTGTACCCACACTGTTGATTAATTCGACTATGGATGTGGGAGTATATATTGACACATCTCTCTCTCTACTGACAGTGCACCATTGCTTAAAAGCCACACTCCCCATCAAGCCATGCAGAGCTACATCTGCACTGGTGGGAAAGGTGTTCCAGGCAGCAAGTCACCATGGTAGTTTTGCAGGTGTACTAGGCTGACCTGCTGAAAGACATTAGCATGGGAATTAGTGAGGAAACGTTTTCAGAGCTACATCGAGCCATGGATCTGTCTCTGTGCAACCATGTAAATAGTAGAGAGGGAGAGACATCTCTCATCTGACTCATTGTCATCAGGTATAGGGGTAATGTGCTCCCCCTAGATGGCCCCATGTCGCCTTCCATTCCTTTGCTAAATCAGTTGATACAGTTTTGTGTGTTCCGGAAGGACACTCAGAAGCATTAAAAATGTTTCTCCTGCCGTGTTCAGGGGTCGGGGTTGTCGGCCACCCAGCCTTGACCCAGTTCGGTTTCACTGCGCTGTGAATATCAAAACCAGAGCGTAGCGAGTTGTGCACCCCTCATAGGGACTGGGGAGTGGCTCGCCTCACTCGCCATAAAGAATATCAAGCTATACCAAAAAAGATCTGTCCTTTACTTTCAAGGGTTTTAAGTCTCATTGTGTCTTGTCTCATCCACAGTAATACCTTTGGGCCTCATGCACATGGAACCATTGTAGTTGCGGCTCAGAGATTCCCAGAGGTAGATAAAGGTTACGCACTGGCTTTGTACCCTTTCTATGTGGTTCAAACCCCAGTTATTGACCCGGGTTCTGACACTCTAAGTATTTGATGTTGTTGCAAGATGTTAACAAGAAAATCTTCCCTCACAGACTGGGGCACGGTCCTAAATGGCTGTCTAGCCCAAGGGATCTGGAGAGGTCATCTTCTTAAATGGCACATTAATTGCCTTGATCAATTAAATGATGGCTGTATATTAGGCCCTGAAATACTTGCTTCAGCATACAATGGGCTGCCTTGTTCTAGTGCAAATGGGCAACTGCAGTAGCCTCTTACATACATGGATAGTGCAGCAGTTTCTGCTTCAGGCACAGAACAATTTCCTGTCCCTCAGAGCCATTCACATTCTGGGAATAAGTATGTGGGAGCAGGCTTGCGGTTCATACAAGCTGTGACAAACAGGGAATGGAAACTTAACCCTGAAATTGAAAGTCAGTTCTGGGAAACATTTAATGAGTCAGAGGCTGACCTCTTTGCTTTACAGGACTCTTCTAGGTCTGGATGCAATATACTGTAAACCACAATCAACTCAAGAGCATACTCATGACATGTCAGAGATGGTCTAAAATAACAATGACAAGCCTTCCTTCTTTTATATACATTAAGCATCCTTGTTTACCATTAACTTTGGAAACGCCCCAAAAATGTTGACTTCCCTGAGCTTGGGAAACACCCCAAATTTCAGGCTTCACTAATTACCATTATCTTGCAAATATCCTTAGGGATACATACAATTAGAGAACATTTTAAACCTTTCTAATTCCTTGTCTTGGTTCATTCTTTATTCTTATTCATTGCTCGTCTAACCATGTGTAAATACCCTACTTCTTTATATCATAATCTCTTACTACTTGTTAGTAATTTAATGAGTAAATTATTCTGTGTTATATGTTGTTTCAGTGCTGGAGTTCCTACAAGAAAATTCTCTGCAAGTCCTGCTACTCTCAGGGTTTATGTGGCTGCCATTTTGGCTTGTCATGCTATGATTAATGAGCTCTCTGTCGTCAAGCACTCCCTGGTCATCCACTTCATCTGTGGAGCCAACCACCAGAGGGACAGTCTATGCATGGGTAGTTATTGAGGTTTGGTTGGGACCCAACAGTGATGTCAAGCTTCTGACTCTAAAGGTGGGTTTTCACATGGCTATTACTTCCCTGAAGAGAACGGGGGATTTGCAGGCTCGGCCAGGCTTTTCATCCTGCCTAGACATTGCCCCTGGACTGGCCAAAAATATTTTGCACCCTCGCCCTAACTATCTTCCCAAAAACGTTTTTAGCCTTCTGCTCTATCCAGTGAGAGAGAGACTTCACCTATTGTGTCCAACACATGCTCTTTAGTCTTACGTCCACCTCACTAGCCAGTAGCATACAAGATGTGGTCATTAAGAATGCACATCAGGGGAAAACGGATCCTACGAATTGCCGTAGCAAACAGCGGCATGTAGTGAGGTTCTCTGGCACGCGAAGTACATTACCAGTACTGGACAGTCATGTTTCATTACCACTTCTAGCATTTACTAAAACCAATAATATGTAGGCGCATAGTGACAGCAAGCAACAGAGTTTGAAAACTGCATTTTTAAACATATTGTGTAAGTACAGCTCAAAAAGAAATAAAATATGAATGATTTAGTTATTTATGGTTTTTACATACTTGCCATGGGTGTTTGAACACTACTGCAGGGCTTAAATTGTGTTAATAAGATTATAGGATTATTTAAATGTTACTGAACACTAGATGTAAATGAACACTACTTAGAGCATAAAACATTTTACACAAGTAATTTATACCTAGTAAAAGTAAAAGTAGTTTACTACCTAGATGGCTGCCTTCATGCTCATTTAATCAGTTCCCTGTGTTAATACCAGGAGCTCATTCACCAGAAAAGAGCTCACAAACATCAGAGCTACAGTTTTTAATAACTTATTTCCAAATTTATTGATACATCTTTGATTTTACTCGAAATCCTGGTCATTGATTTGCCAAACATGAAAACCTGGAGGAGAGGAATTGTGCCGGTGCGCTCTTTCGCTTCCGCCAATGTAGGTATTGCACACCTCACTGGAGATATGCCACATGCCAGCCTGCTTCAAATCCAACACCATCATCCCTGTTCCTAAATACCCAGAATTACAGGATTGACTACAGACCTGTTGATCTATAATCATGACGTTTTTGAATGCCATGTGTATGTGTATAATTCATGTCTTTATATTTCTTTTTATTTCTTTTTACGAAGTTTGTTATACAGTGTTCAAATTTTTAATAATATTGTTAGTCAATTCGCCACTTACAAGTACAATCTGTACTATATATATTTTTCAAGGGATAAAAAACAGAAAAGAAATTCAATCTGTTCATTCCGAGCAGAATCAGTATTTTAATCTACATTACATTTATACAAATTTTTCAACTGGTTTGATTAGAAAAAAAATGCCAGTTAATCATGTTCTTTTTTAACTTATGTAGTCTAGTTTATAATAATGAAAATAATACAATAATAATAAAGTACAGCTTTTTCTTTATTCAAAAACACAGTCACAAAAAAGTCATAGCCATTATGCTACAATCATATTTTATTATATGATTCTGTTTAAACGTTGGCCCTATTAAACATAAGGAAAAATTGGTTTAAATAAATTAAAGTAACATTTCAAGATATTTTAAAATGTTTGCTGCATGATTAAACATGTCAATGCTACTTTTGAGAGGGAAAAAGTCTAACCAAAAAGGGGCAGTTGTGTTTGAGTCAATCTCGTCTTACCTTTCATTCACGACAAGGTGTGAAGTGTAATTTAACAAACCAGGGCGAATTGGTTACCACCGTTACAACACACACTTCTGTAAAAGGAGTAGTTTTAAGTCTTTGCAACAGACCTCCTGTTCAGATTTGTTATGCTATATATACCAAAACCATTAACTTTATTATTTTCTACATAGTACAATATATTTAATAGAATATATCAATTTATATATATATATATATGTTTGTTACTTTTAAAAATGCGGTTTACAATTTTTTTCATTAAATACAAACAAACATAGGCTTCAAGACAGTGCAAATGCCATTGCAAAATTTTTTTTTTTCCTAGCAAAATAAATATAAAAAAGGTTTTTAATTTACTGAACACACAAATACGACAAAATGTTCTTGTCAAAGCATTTATTTTTGTAAAAGTGGTCAGACTTGTGGACCTCAAATTTGTTTCTTTTGTGGCATTATGATGCAGCTATTAGCTACTACATTCCAGTAGTATGGTATTTAAAAAAAAGGAAAACTTAATAGTTTATTTCTAAGAAGTTCTTTAATTCTGTCTCTTATTATCTCCAGTAATAAGATGTGGGGTGGAATTTCCTAGGAACAGCATCAGAAATGGCTTGACGCAGGTTGGAAGGGCGGTGAGTGTTTCCCCCTGGAACCATCATAGTTCACCGAGCCTGCCCAGGTCTGATAACCGTTAAGCAAAATTAACCTTTTGAACAAACAAACAGCAAAACAATCTGCCCTTCGTCTACCATCTGAACCCTCTGAATCAAGATACAATTGTTTCTCAAACTCAATGGACACATGATATATAATGAATTTAGAATCACTCCATGTATAAGAGACCAGCAAACATGATGGTGAGAATGTGAAGCGTTTCTGGGAGTTTCAGGCAGTCTTAAACAGAATCATAACATTGCTAAAGTACAATTGTCAGGGATCCACCTTCCATGCCCCCTTTGGTGGCTCTCTATGCCTCCACTCTCCATAGAGCTCCAGGTTTAACCATGCACACCTGGAGGTCATCACCACTCATGCCTCCACTCTCTCTGAAGCTCCGGGTTTAACGAGGCACACCTGAATCTCATCATCACTTCACCCCGCTCCTACATAAACCCCTCACTCACATTCACAGCCGTTCGTTATAGCTTATGTTGGACTTCCCGTACTGCATGTGTTTGTGACTTCATGTAGGACTCTTTATGGTCCGTTCCATCCGGACTCCCGATACCCTGCACCGGCTACGCGCTTCCTTTCAACGCATCTCGGATCATCTACGCTTCACCCCAAACACACCTCGGACTCTCTCTACCCAAAGACTGCCGTGTGTGTGTGTGCGTGTGTGTGCGTGTGCGTGTGTGTGTGTGTGTGTGTGCGCGTATGCGCGTCTGTGTGCTCGTATCTCTCTCTCTTTCTCGTGCATTAAAGCCCAAGCGAGCTGTACTCCGGCTTCCGCCTTTTGTTTCTCGCACCCTGACAACAATACTGTGATGTGTTATTTGGAGGAAAAAAACAGATTATTCCTGAACTGGTGAACTGTTGCAATCAAGCACTGAACCAGTTGGCAGATAGTGGTCTGCAGTTTCTAGGTGAGTTTCTAAGCCCACTGAGGTAAAAAAAAAAAAAAAAAAAGGAGGAGAAGGACAGGGGAAAAACATCTACAGAGACAGCATGAAAAGGAGAAGTGGAAGAGAGGAGAGGTTAGGGTTGGTACAATGACTGGTAAAGGGAGAGAGGTAGCTGATATGATGGAGCAGAGAAAAGTAGATATGTTGTGTGTTCAGGAGACTGAGTGGAAAGGGAGTAAGGCCAGGAACATTGAAGGAGGCTTTAAAAAAGTTTATTAAGAGTGTAGTGAAAGTGAAAAATGTTTCTGAAAGGGTGATGAACATGAAGCTGGAAGTTGAAGAGGTGATGATAAATGTCATCAGTGCCTATGCTCTACAAGTGGGTTGTGAGATGGAGGAGAAAGATAAATTCTGGAGTGATTAGATGAAGTGGTGGACAGTGTACCTAGGAAAGAAAGATTGGATAGTAGAGACTTCAGTGGCAAAGATGATGGGTATGTATAGCCTTAAGGAGAGGAATGTGGAAGGGCAGATGGTGGTAGATTTTTCAGGATGGAAATGGCAGTGGTAAATACATATTCTAAGAAGGAGGAGCATAGGGTGATTTATATCAGAAGAATGTGCACACAGATGGACTCTATTCTATGTAGGAGATGCAACCTATAGAAGATTGGAGACTGTACGGTGATGGCAGGGGACAGTGTTGCTAGATAGCATCAAATGGTGGTCTGTGGGATGGTTTTGGAGGTGAAGAAGAAGAGGAGGAGAGTGAGGATTGAAAAAAAGAATTAGACGGAGAGGGACCGAGCTAAGAAGGATGTGCTAAAAGTTAGAGCAATAAAGGCTATAGATGGAAGTGTGTTGATATGTGAGGAGAGTGTGTTGAGAAAATAAAGGGAGTATATTGAGCAGTTGATGAACGAGAAAAATGAGAGAAAGAGAATTGGATGATGTGGAGATGGTAAAACAGGAAGTAGATAGTATTAGTAAGAAGGAAGTGACAGCAGCTATTAAGAGGATGAAGAGTGAAAAGTCGGCTGGACCAGATGACATATCAGTAAACGTATGGAGATGTTTAGGAGAGATGGCAGTGCAGTGCAGAGAGGATGCCTGAGGAATGGAGAAGGAGTGTGCTGGTACCAATTTTTTATAATAAAGAAGTTGTGTAGAGTTTTTCTTTGTCGGGAATTTTGTGTTTGTGTCAGTGTTTAAGTTTCTTTTTAATCTCTTATCCCCTAAATAATCTCAGATTATCGTTTTGATTTCCTGTATTCTCTACTTTCCATCGGCTCCGTTTCTTCTATTTTTTCTTTTCTTTTGGAAGAGCGCTTTATTCCCTGTTTTAATGCAGTAAGTGGAGACCATTTCCATCAGAAATACGAACACAAACTTTAGTAACCACATAAAGGTAGGGCATTTCTCTGATATTACAGAGTCTAAAGAAAATTAGTGAGCACGAGAGCAGTCTAGCTTCTGCAGGGCAAAGTCTGGATGCCGTAGGTGGAGTTAGCACTCCAGCATTAGAGCCCTCGCAGCGGGGTGAGTGGTTGACAACTCAGCGGAATACTCGAAAAGACAAAGCTAACGCTAAGGCTCACCCACAGGAGAACCAATCCTCTCTTGGTTATAGGAGACTCTATTCTGAGGCACGTAAAATTAGCTAGGTCTTTATGGGCACTAGCAGCATAGGTTAGGTGTAAACCAAGAGCCAAGGCGCTGAACATTGCAGGTCAGCTTGGAATCTTAGGAAATCATAGATTCTCTAAGTTTTTCACACAGGAGCTAATGATATACACCTTCAACAGTCAGAGGTTACTAAGAGCAACATTATACAGGGAGTGCAGAATTATTAGGCAAGTTGTCTTTTTGAGGATTAATTTTATTTGAGGATTTAATTTGAACAAAAACCATGTTCTCAATGAACACAAAAAACTCTAATATCAAAGCTGAATATTTTTGGAAGTAGTTTTTAGTTTTAGCTATTTTAGGGGGATATCTGTGTGTGCAGGTGACTATTACTGTGCATAATTATTAGGCAACTTAACAAAAAACAAATTTATACCCATTTCAATTATTTATTTTTACCAGTGAAACCAATATAACATCTCAACATTCACAAATATACATTTCTGACATTCAAAAACCAAACAAAAACAAATCAGTGACCAATATAGCCACCTTTCTTTGCAAGGACACTCAAAAGCCTGCCGTCCATGGATTCTGTCAGTGTTTTGATCTGTTCACCATCAACATTGCGTGCAGCAGCAACCACAGCCTCCCAGACACTGTTCAGAGAGGTGTACTGTTTTCCCTCCTTGTAAATCGCACATTTGATGATGGACCACAGGTTCCCAATGGGGTTCAGATCAGGTGAACAAGGAGGCCATATCATTAGATTTTCTTCTTTTATACCCTTTCTTGCCAGCCACGCTGTGGAGTACTTGGACGTGTGTGATGGAGCATTGTCCTGCATGAAAATCATGTTTTTCTTGAAGGATGCAGACTTCTTCCTGTACCACTGCTTGAAGAAGGTGTCTTCCAGAAACTGGCAGTAGGACTGGGAGTTCAGCTTGACTCCATCCTCAACCCGAAAAGGCCCAACAAGCTCATCTTTGATGATACCAGCCCAAACCAGTACTCCACCTCCACCTTGCTGGCGTCTGAGTCGGACTGGAGCTCTCTGCCCTTTACCAATCCAGCCACGGGCCCATCCATCTGGCCCATCAAGACTCACTCTCATTTCATCAGTCCATAAAACCTTAGAAAAATCAGTCTTGAGATATTTCTTGGCCCAGTCTTGACATTTCAGCTTGTGTGTCTTGTTCAGTGGTGGTCGACTTTCTGCCTTTCTTACCTTGGCCATGTCTCTGAGTATTGCACACCTTGTGCTTTTGGGCACTCCAGTGATGTTGCAGCTCTGAAATATGGCCAAACTGGTGGCAAGTGGCATCTTGGCAGCTGCACGCTTGACTTTTCTCAGTTCACGGGCAGTTATTTTGCACCTTGGTTTTTCCACACGCTTCTTGCGACCCTGTTGACTATTTTGAATGAAACGCTTGATTGTTCGATGATCACGCTTCAGAAGCTTGGCTATTTTAAGACTGCTGCATCCCTCTGCAATATATCTCACTATTTTTGACTTTTCTGAGCCTGTCAAGTCCTTCTTTTGACCCATTTTGCCAAAGAAAAGGAAGTTGCCTAATAATTATGCACACCTGATATAGGGTGTTGATGTCATTAGACCACACCCCTTCTCATTACAGAGATGCACATCACCTAATATGCTTAATTGGTAGTAGGCTTTCCAGCCTATACAGCTTGGAGTAAGACAACATGCATAACGAGGATGATGTGGTCAAAATACTCATTTGCCTAATAATTCTGCACTCCCTGTAGAGAGAGGGTTTGGCAGGGATTTGTTCTAACATCAGGGAACATTGTAAAGCAGAGATGTTAGGGAATATCATAAAGATATATTCCTTGATTTAGAGGCATTTGGCATTTGTAGCAGAAATCTGCTGCAATTTTTGTAGACCCGAAAAATATCGTCTTCATGAATCTGGAACACTCTGAATTCTCTTTTGATTTGGCCCAATTAAGAGCATTTCCTGGGATGACAGAGAATCACATACCCAGTTGTTCAGTGTCAAATCAAACAATACCAGGGTGCATGTAAATTTTTGTAGAGATTTGGTTGCTGTGTGGTCCAGCCTTAACCTTACAACTGCAGAAAGTAGGAGTAGGTACATAAAAAAATGCATGCAAACATACATGAATACATACGTGTGAGTGGTGACGGAACACTCAGCATTGTGCAACTATAAGCCACCTCATTGTGCTTGAACTTTTACAGTTGATATTACAAAGACCATAATGACTATAATGAAACAGGACGCCTGAAAGGAGGCAGTTGTTTTTCCGGAGAGGGGGTTGCTGCATGTTTGCGTCACTGGAGCAGCTCAGAGGAAGGCCTACATTCATCTGAGCAAACAGGACGTGGAGGACATTGAGAACTGGGAGGAGGTGGGCTTGCTTTCTTGGAGTCAGAGAGATAGGGTTAAACTTTCTAATTGGAACTATGCAGAGGAAAGAACAGGTCTCTTATACCCACATCTCTGGAAATTGTATCTCTACTCAGAGTAACAATGCTAAACTATGATTAGCATCTGTCCCGTGTATACGCAAAGAAACAATTTCCCCAGCAAGAGACACTACTTTACAGCAGAATTCGGAGGAAAAATTGGATTTTTGGAGTTGGATTATATGAACATTATATTTAAATATTATATTGACAGAATCAAATATTTTAGCAACAAAAGTAAAATGGAAACAAAACATGGTAATGGACAAAAAAACAAAAACTTAATCATTACCTAAAATTACCTCAAGTGGAATAGCATTTTCTGTAAGAGCCTTGCTTTATAAAATAATCTCTAATGTATAATCTACCACAGAATACGTCCTTTTATAGAATTCAGTCAAGACTTTATTGGGCATATAATATAATACAGTGGGTCGAGTCTCAAAAGCGCATCAAAATAGCGGAGTCTGAAAATGATTTTGAGTTGAGAACTGTTCATTCGAAACCAGTGGCTAACAATTAAGTCTGAGCTGTTGCCACGTCTCATACACGCTGCATTGCCTCAGGGTCCTTAGTGCAATTTTATCCAGTGCTCACTATGATGTTTCAACAAGATAGGATTCAAATGAAAGACTCAAGGGAGGAGGTGTTTCGATTTCAGCAGGTGAAAAAGAAAATGAAGTGGGGGAATTTGACGATTAAAAAAAGGAAACAGCTATCATCATGTACCTAAGCTGCATATCAAAGTAAAAATGAAGTGAAGATTGACATTTCCGCATTGTGTTTTACCAAACAAGCTTCGAGTATGCTCTCGGTATCGTCAAATTGATAAAGAAAAGCCTTATTATGGCCCTTTGCGATCAGAAACCATCTTGGGGATCATATGGCAAGATACAGATGGAGAGGAATTAAGAGGGGGAGGTGGATGAGAGAGAGGGTGGAGGAAGAAAGCGAGCGACTGCATGTTGTCATGCCACTTCTCAGTATGCCAAAGAGCATCAGAATGAAGAAGTGGTAAAGGACAAGGTCCCATTACGAAGCAGCTGTCAGAGCAAAAGAAACCACTACAGAAGAGGAACAAAAGGACAGGAAGCGTATGTATGTGTGCAAGTGTGTGTGTGTGTGTGT
>MU551599.1:1772886-1787479 GCA_024362625.1 Silurus asotus | reverse complement strand
GTTCCTCCAGCTTCTCACCAGGGAACTCGGGATAACCACGGCTGATCCCCATCTCCTCTCCCCCGCTTCTAAGAACGCCGGTCCTCATCAGAGCTTCCAGGAGATCACCACGCTGCTTCAGGCCCTCCAGGTCAGCTCCGCTCCACCAGAGGTCCTCCAAAGGATCCCCGCTGTGCTCCAGGAGATCCAGGCTGGTTCTGTTTCCTTCCAGGACCTCCAGGTGCTCTCCGTTCTGCTCCAGAACCTTCCGGTGGGTCCGGCTCCGTCCCTGGACCTCCATGAAGGCTCAGCTCCGTCCCTGGACCTCCATGAATGCTCGGCTCCGTCCCTGGACCTCCATGAATGCTCGGCTCCGTACCTGGACCTCCATAAGTGCTCGGCTCCGTACCTGGACCTCCCAGAGGGCTTTACTGCGTCCCAGGTCTCCGAGGAGAGCCCCGGTCCGCTCCAGGTCGCCGAAGAGAGCCCCGTTCCGCTCCAGGTCGCCGAAGAGAGCCCCGTTCCGCTCCAGGTCGCCGAAGAGAGCTCCTCTCTATCTCCGAGCGACCCCGTGAGCTCCTCTCTGTCTCTGAGCGACCCCGTGAGCTCCTCTCTGTCTCCGAGCGACCCCGTGAGCTCCTCTCTGGCTCTGAGCGACCCCGTGAGCTCCTCTCTGGCTCCGAGCGACCCCGTGAGCTCCTCTCTGTCTCCGAGCGACCCCGTGAGCTACTCTCTGTCCCCGAGCGAACCCGTGAGCTACTCTCTGTCCCCGAGCGAACCCGTGAGCTCCTCTCTGTCCCCGAGCGAACCCGTGAGCTTGGTTCCGCCGCAGAGAGTCCCCGAGAGCTCGGTTCCGCCGCAGAGAATCCCCGAGAGCTCGGTTCCGCCGCAGAGAGTCCCAGAGAGCTCGGTTCCGCCGCAGAGAGTCCCCGAGAGCTCGGTTCCGCCGCAGAGAGTCCCCGAGAGCTCAGCTTTATCCCAGGGTCTCCAGGGAAACTCCTATCCACTCCCGATTCCTGACGTGAGCTTCTCTGTGCTCCCAAGTCCCAGGGAGAGCTCGGTCTCGATCCAGGTCCCTGATGAGAGCTCGGTTCTGCTCCTGATTCCCAAGGAAGGCTCGTTTCCGTCCCAGGACTCCCAGGAAGGCTCGGCTCTGTTCCAGGGTCTTAAGAGGAGCCCCGTTCCGTGCCAACACATCCCGGAGCAGACAGCTCGCCTCCGGGACTGCAAAAGGGAGGTCGTCCTGCTGGCCCCGGGCTCCAATGAAGGCGACTTCACCTCTCAGGACTCTGCGGCTCCCGAGGCATCCCCAGAACACTCAACCCAGCTCCGAGACTGCGAAAGGGACATCGAACCTTGGCCCCTGGCCCCATCCAAAGACAACGGCTCGCCCCACAGTCTCCCAGGAAGCGACGGCTCGCCCCACGCGCATCCCGTGGGCGAAGCTTTGTCACAGACTTTCTCTATCCCCGAGGAGTTCCCAGAGCACTCACCTCGGCGTCAGGACTGCGAAAGGGAGGTCGAACCGCTGCCCCTAGCTTCCTCTGCAGGCGGCAGCTCGCCCCACAGTTCCCCAGGAGGTGACAGCTTGCCCCACGAGCACTCAGGAGACCAACTCACATCACAGAGCTCCTCCCTCGGTGACGGCTCACCTCAGGACCCCTCTCACGAGGACATCCTGCCTCCGAGCTCCTGGGACGAAGACAGGTCGCTCCTGGGCTCCTTAGAAGGTGACATTGCACCGAAGAACCCTGCCGAGGTCAACGCTCGGTCTCTGTGTTCCGTCAGGGGCATCGCTTCATCTCCCGGAGGGTCCCTCAGCCGGTAAGCCTCGTAGAGTGCACTGCCCTGCCTTCGGTAGTCACCAGGGTTGTCTTTTCACTACAGGTCCCCGAAGGTGATGAGACTCCGTGCCAGACATTCCTGGGTGAGGTCGATCCGTGGCTGGCCTCCGGAGAGGACTCCGCCCAGCCTCAGGTAATCGCCGGGAACGCCTCTCAGCCCCCGACCACTGCAGTCGAGGTCGCTCAGCGGCCAGTCTCCACTAAGGACGGGGCTCCGTTCTCAGTTTCCGCCTTAGGCGTCGCTCCGCTTCCAGTCTCCATTGAGGGCGTCTCTCGGCCTCAGGACTCTACGAGGGGCGCTGGTGGGTCCCGATCATTGGCTGGAAGCAGCGCTACACCTCCTGCCGTCGCCCAGTCGCCGGTCGCCGCTGAGGGCATCCAAAGTCTTTATTTTGTTTTTCTTCAGCCATTCAGATGTGGACTTGCTGGTGTGTTCTGGATCACTGTCCTGCTGCAGAACCCAAGTTCGCTTCAGCTTGAGGTCACGAACAGATGGATTTTTTGGTAAACAGCTGAATTTATGGTTTTATCACATGTGACCATTTATCACAGCAAGTCTTCCAGGTCCTGAAGCAGCAAAACCCCAGACCATCACACTACCACCACCATATTTTACTGTTGGTATAATGTTCTTTTCTGGAATGCGGTCTTACATTTACGCCAGACGTTTAACAGGGGGGCAAACCCTTTTTTACACAGGGCTATGTAGTTTGGGATTTAGTTTTTTCTCAATAATAAAAACCTTCATTTAAAAACTGCATGTTGTGTTCACAGTTGTGTTCACTTGTGTTGTCTTTTACTAACATTTGAATAATTTTTGATGATCTGAAACATTAAAGTGTGACAAACATGCAAAAAACTAAGAAATGAGGAAGGGGGCAAACACTTTTCACACCACTTTGTGTACATACATATATATATATATATATGTCAGGAATCCACCTGCCACGCCTCCTTCAGAGGCTGCCTTCCTCCCAGGACCTCCGTGAGAGCTCCGTCCCGTCCCAGGACCTCTGTAAGAGCTCCTCTCTGTCCCTGAGCGAGCGAACCCGTCAGCTCCTCTCTGTCCTTGAGCGAACCCGAGAGCTCGGTTCCGCCGCAGAGAGTCCCCGGGAGCTCGGTTCCACCGCAGAGAGTCCCCGGGAGCCCGGTTCCGCCGCAGAGAGTCCCCGAGAGCTCGGTTCCGCCGCAGAGAGTCCCAGAGAGCTCCGATCCGCGCCGAGGCCTCCAGGCAGCTCCCTCTCCGCTCCTAGGCCTCCAGGCGGCTCCCCCTCCGTTCCTAGGCCTTCAGGAGAGCTCTCGTTTCCAACCTAGGACTCCCAGGAAGGCTCGGCTCCGTTCCAGGGTCTCAAGAAGAGCAGGGTTCCATGCCAATGCATCTCTTCATCCAAGGGGATGAGCACACCTCTTTATCCAAGGGGACCCCGGAGCACACAGCTCACCTCCGAAACTGCAAAAGGGAAGTCGTCCCGTTGGCCCCCGGGCTCCACCGAAGGCGACAGTTCGCCCCACAGTCTCCCTGAAGGCGACTCCACCTCTCAGAGCTCTGCTTCACCAAAGGGATCCCCTGAACTCTCAACCCAGCTCCGAGACTGCCAATGGGACGTTGAACCTCTGCCCCTGGCTCCGTCCAAAGGCGACGGCTCACCCCACAGTCTCCCCGGAAGTCACGGCTCGCCCCACAAGCACTTACCTCAGCTCCGGGACTGCGAAAGGGAAGTCGAACCACTGCCCTTGGCTTCATCCGCAGGCGACGGCTCGCCCCACAGTCTCCCAAGAGGTGACGGCTCGCCCCACGAGCACTCAGGAGACCAAGTCACGTCGCAGAGCTCCTCCTTCGGTGACAGCTCACCTCCTCTCACGATGACATCCTGCCTCCAAGCTCCCGGGACGAAGACAGGTCGCTCCTGGGCTCCCAAGAGGGTGACATTGCACCGAAGAACCCTGCTGAGGTCATCGCTCGGTCTCTGTGGTTAGTCGGGGGCATTGCTCCTTCTCCGGTCTCCATCAGGAGGGTCCTTCAGCCGGTAAGCCCCATTAAATGCTCTGCCCTGCCTTAGGTCATCGCCAGGACCTCCTCTCAGCTCCAGACCACTGCAGTGGAGGTCGCTCAGCGGCCAGTCTCCGCTGAGGGCGTGGCTCCGTTCTCGGTCTCCGCTTTAGGCGTCGCTCCGCTTCCCGTCTCCATGGAGGGCGTCTCTCGGCCTCTGGACTCCACGAGGGGCGCTGCTGGGTTCTGATCATTCGCTGTGAGCAGCGCTACACCTCCGGCCTCCGCCGTCGCCCTGTCGCCGCTGAGGGCATTGCCCTGCGCCAGGTCTCCGCCAAACGCAGCACTCTGCCTTTGGTCTCCGTTGAGGGCGTCGCTCCGCTCCCGGTCTTCGTAGGGTTCATCGCTTCGCCTCCGTTCTCCGCTGAGGGCGTCGCTCTGCTCCAGGTCCGCAGGGGTGGTCGCTTCGCCTCGTGTCCTTCCCTGCTGTTCCTGGCTCTGTGGCGGTTCCGGCCAGGTCCCCTTCGACCCTGGAAAACTGGAGGGGTCCAGTCCCTCCTCCGAGTGCCCGGGCCCACCAGGCAGTTGGCGGTTTGGGGGGCGTCCGGTGCCGCGCCTTTGGGGTGTGTGTGTGTGTGTGTGTGTGTGTGTGTGTGTGTGTGTCAGGAATCCACCTGCCACGCCTCCTTCAGAGGCTGCCTTTGCCTCTGCGCGCTCCCAAGTGTGCAGCGCAAATCACGCACAGCTGAAGCACATTATCCACTCATTCCCTGCCTCCATATAAACTGCTCATTCACCCACACGCCCGGTCGGTTATTGCACGTTCAGGCACGTTCATGTGTGTTACTGTGCGTTTCTAGTTTTATGGTTTCGCGTTTGCTTATCCCCGCTACGTACCGTTCGACTCTGACTCTCTCCCTATCTCTCTCTCTTCGCGTGGACCGCGTCTCTTTCCAGACGCAGCCGGGATTGGTCTTTCCATAATCCACGGACGTAGAACTGTTGTGGGCCGCGCTGTGTGCGCACCACCGGATTATTCCTTTTCCCCGGACTTCGTTATCCGGATTATCCCTGCAAGCGCAGGTATTTGTTTTGGCTCTGCCTTTGTTATAAATAAAGTGTTGTTTGCTGTTACTCCGGCTTCCGCCTCCATTTCCCGCATGACAATATATATATATATAATATTATATAATAATATATATATTATTGCTATGTGTGCTGTGCTGCACTGTTAATGTGTTATTGTTTTACCCTGTACACTGTACTGTACTATTTATGGTTGGAATGACAATAAAAGCTACTTGATTTGAGGTAATGTATATAATATTTATAAATAGCACTTTTTCTGACAACATAACAGGAGATATTTTAAACATGTGAATGCATTTAGCATTGCATTAGCATACAACCCACACATCACCAGCATGTGAAATAAAATTACCAATAGCCTGAAAAGCATCTCACTCACTCTTGTCAGCTCATCAATCATGTTCTGCTGCTCAAGAACCTGTAGCTTAAGAAACGCAATCTCTTGTTCATCTTGTGCCTGGTCCAGGTCATTTAAAGATTTCAGCTTCTTTAATGGTGGATGAGAAGCAATTTTCTCTTTCTGAAATTAAAGAAGTAAAAGTAGATTAGATTAGATTTTCACAGAAGATGCTAACATTTAAACATTAACAATTAAATAGGGCTATAACTTCATTGTATGTGCAATATAACAATGCCATAGGAAAAAAATTAGGTTGCAAAACAACAAAACTTGGAAGATGGCTGCTGACCTGCACAAGACCATGAATTTATATACAACCACAAAAATTCCAAAACCTTTTGGGAAAAATGTAAATAAAAACAGAATGCAATAATTTTCAAAGCCTTTGAGCCTATCTCAATGTGATGTAGTTTATAGCAAATGATGGTCTTTGTCTTGTAGTCAGAATAGCTCATTGTCTCAAAACAGAACTAATAAACTGCGCTGTCCCTCTAATAAACTAATTTCTAATCCTGTCCAGGAAAGAGCTCAGAGATTATTGATGCATGTCCTGCACCACCCTCACATACTTCTCCGCCACACCTGACTTCCTCATACAATACTACAACTCCTCTCTCAGCACCCTGTCGTACGCTTTCTCTAAATCCACAAACACATAATGCAACTCCTTCTGACATTCTCTGTACTTTTCCATCAACATTCTCAAAGCAAATAATGCATCTCTGGTGCTCTTTCTCAGCATGAAACCATACTGTTGCTCACAGATGGTTACCTCTTCTCTCAGTCTGGCTTCCACTACTCTCTCCCATAACTGACTGATCAACTTAATTCCCCTGTAGTTACTGCAGGTCTGCACATCTCCCATATTCTTTAAGATCGGTATCAGGAAACTCTTTCTCCATTCCTCAGGCATCCTCTCACCTTCCAAAATCTTGTTAAACAATCCTGTTAAAAACTCCACTGCCATCTCTCCTAAACATCTTCATGTTCCTACAGATATGTCATCTGGTCCAACCGAGTTTCCACTCTTCATCCTCTTAATAGCTGCTCTCACTTCCTCCTTACTAATCCTTTCCACTTCCTGCTTCACCATCTCCACACCATCCAACCTTCTCTCCCTCTCTTTTTCCTCGTTCATCAGCTGCTCAAAATACTTCCTCTATCTTCGCAACACACTCTCCTTATTAGTCAACACATTTCAATCTCCATCCTTCATTGCTCTAACTTGTAGCACATCCTTCCCAGCTCGGTTCCTCTGCCTGGCCAATCGGTACAAATCCTTTTCTCCTTCCTTAGTGTCCAACTTCTCATAAAGCTCCTCATATGCCTTTTTCTTTGCTTTATCCACATCCCTCTTCACCTGCTTCCACATCTCCTTGTACTCCTGCCTACTTTTCTCATCTCTCTGCCGATCCCAATTCTGTTTTACCAAGCTCTTTCTCCTTATGCTTTTCTGCACTTCCTCATTCCGCCACCATGTCTCTTTGTCTTCATTTCTATTTCCAGATGTCACAACAAGTACCTTTCTAAACTACCCATATTGATAATATCATCCAAAACGGCAGGCATTATGCCACTCAGAGACGGCTATGATATACCAGACCTATAGAATGACATTTAATAGAATTATATAAATATGAATTATTATAATAATTATTATTATAAAGAATGTCTTATTAAGAAAGTTGAAGTTTATATACAATAGTTGTATAAAACATTTCCCTGTCTGCAAACTTCTGCTGGAAAAAGCTGGTTGCCATGCCATTAATGGTGAGGACCAGCATTTGTACCAGGATAGCATGGTTCTTGCCATCTCTAATACTGGACAAATTCAGCACATAGATCCAGGAGTACAGCTCTAGGTTCTTCTTTGTGATCCTCCAGCAGTGCCATCATGTTTATTTAAGTTTGTACTCTTTTATTTATTTTAATAGTGTTCCAGCACTTTGTGCTTTTACTTGTTAAGTGTATGTGTGTGTGAATGAAACTGCACAGTGGACATCAACAAAGTCACAGAGTTTGCTCTACTTTTCCTACATTTTTGGATTTTGTTCACAGTCAAGAAACTCTTCACAGACACTGCCTATTGTTTAGAACAGAAATCAGCTGTTAGCATTCTGCAATACGGCGATGCTACTACAGAAAAGGGGATATTCCCCACGAGCTAAGAAGGGGACGATGGGGGAACCAAGCTGGTGCTCTCTGTCAGACAAAAAGGAGACGTTACAGACCAACTCTCCTGTCCATCATCATGGGGAATGTGAGATCTTTACCCAACAAGATGGATGAACTAGAGGGGGACTTCCGGTATGCCTCGTGGTGATTAGACGTAGGTGGAAGTCGCTCCGTGAACATTAGTCTTTTTTTCTTCAGCAATCTTAATTTTTTTTCTGCAACATACTCATAATCAAGTCTATCTGTGACATATATTCAAGGAAAATGCTCAAAGTTGGAAAGCAAGTACGAAATACGGCAGAAACATCGACCGAATCGGGAAACAAGCAAGCAGCTAACGCTATGGCTGAACCGGAGACTGAGCTCACACCTGCCTCTTTGAGGGAGTTAATATCATTCACTATTCGTTCGGAAATTTCAACACTGCGATCTGAATTTCTGTTTGAGATTCGTTCTGTTATGTCCACACTACAAGCAACCCTTTCATCGCAGGCTCAGAAGATTGGGGACATTGAAACGGCACTTAATAAATCAGATGCGCGATTGACAGTGGTGGAGACCATTTGCTACGCGTTGAAAGCAGAGAAAAACAGCTTAAAACTCAAGCTCGACGATTTGGAGAATCGCTAACGGAGGCAAAACCTAAGGATAATTGAAATATCCGAAGGATTGGAAAGCCAGAGCCCGGTCGCTTTCATGACTTAGTTTTTTTCTGACTTGTTCGGGAGTAGCGCATTCACGAGGCCTTTAGAAATTGATCGCGCGCACCGCGTTGGTCAGAAACCACAACCAAACGCGTATCCTAGGCATATGCTTGTCCGACTCCACCATTATCAAACTAAAGAATTTATATTGAAGCTTAGTCGTGAACGGGGCTCTCTAGAATTCAAGGGGGCGATTCGTATTTTCCCGGACATGTCGGCTGAGGTGGTGAGGCGCCGTGCGGAGTTTAAGGACGTGAAAGCTCCTCTTCGCAGCATGGGCGTCACCTACGGAATGCTACATCCCGCTAAACTCCGTGTCGACTTTCAGGGACAGCGACATGTTTTCCACACTCCGCGGGCAGCGATGGATTTTTTCACTGCTTCCATCAAGACTTCAGCGAACAGGGCCTGACGAGCAGAATTTACCCGAAGCTTATAAAGTAAAGTAAAAAAAAAAAAGGATGGGAGAATAAAATGTGCTATTCTGTCTGTATTTGTTATATAAAGCCACGTTAATTTACTCATGTGTAACACACTGCTGATAATAGCCTATACTAATACATATTGTAATTCAGTTCACGGAGAACTTCTGAAAGGGCAGCCAATAATTGAAGGAACCTGTTAGTTCTCTTTTGTATCTGACTGTTTCCAGTTAGGTTTGTAGTAGTTATGGGTGTTAGACCCTATGTCCACTCTGGATGTTTGGAGGGGATAGGGCTTGTTTCTGCTTTTGTTTTTGTTTGTTTGTTTTGTGCACCTTCGATCATCTTGTTTTTGATTGTTCTTCTCTTTAATGCTCTCTCTTTAGAACCCCCTGACCAATTTATTCACTCTATTAAACCCTTGTTGACTAAAAATGCCTGATATGCACCAAGCTACTGGGGACAGGGTTAAGATGATTAGTTGGAATGTCAAAGGCTTGAATAATAAGGTAAAGAGTGTAAGAGTATTTTCTAATTTAAACAACCTAAATGCCAACATATGTTTTTTACAGGAAACTCATTTAAAGATCTCTCGCCACAAAAGCTTGCTCAGGTCCTGGGTGGGACAGGTCTTTCATTCGGGATATAATTGTAAAGCTAGAGGTACCGCCATCCTAATCAATAAGAATACCCCGTTTAGCCCCTCGAAAGTTATTTCAGATCCCAATGGTAGGTATGTGATTGTCTCAGGCTCCCTTTATAATTGCCAAGTTACTTTGGCAAGCATATATGCGCCTAACTGGGATAATCCAGACTCTTTTATTAAGCTTTTCTCTACGCTTCCAGACTTAAATATTTATCAACTAATTATTGGAGGTGACTTTAATTGTATTCTAAACGCTGTTTTGGACAGGTCATCTCCAAAAACAGCTCTCCCATCCCGATCTTCAAAAATAATTAACTCCCTCTTGGAGTTGTACGGAGTAACGGAAGTGTGGCGTCTTCTGAACCCCCTTTCTAGAGTCTTTTCCTTTTTCTCTCCAGCTCCACACGTATACACGTATTGATTATTTTTTCATTGACAGTAAATTCATCCCTTCAGTAAAGTCTTCCTCTTATGAAAGTATAATTATCTCCGATCATGCTCCAGTAACTCTCGAATTGGCCCTCCCTGGCTGCTATAGGTCCTTATATGCTTGGAAAATGAATGTATTACTTTTGTCAGATACCCACTTTGTTCAATTTCTCTCTGAAAAGATCTCTACATTTCTTGAAATTAATTCAACAGAGGGAATCTCTACATCTTTACTTTGGGAAACACTTAAAGCTTATTTACGTGGAGAAATTATTTCTTACTCTGCTCATATTAAGATACTACGTAGTAAGAGGCTTCTCGAACTCTCTGAGCAAATTGGCATGTTAGATCAGGATTATGCGAGCCACCCGACTCCTTCGTTATGTAATGAAAGGGTCTTTTTGCAATCTGAATTTAACCTTCTTTCCACCGCTCAAGCTGAACAGCTTTTGCTTAAATCGCGACACCATTTCTACGAGTTTGGCGATAAACCAGGTAAAGCACTGGCATTACAATTTTTAAAACTGCAAAAAACGATTATTACCCAAATCCAAGCCCATGAAGGTAGTGTTTTAACTGATCCTCAAGAAATTAATAACGAATTCAAATCTTTTTATTCCTCGTTATATCATTAGGAATCTTTTAAGGATCCTAACGCTACCAGCAGTTTTTTTGATAATCTTAACATTCCCCAAATTGATAGCGAATCAAAAGCCAAATTGGACGAACCTATTAGCTTAACAGAAATTATGCAATCTATATCACAGATGCAGAGTGGAAAATCTCCGGGCCCAGACGGATTCCCAACAGAGTTTTTTAAAAAGCTTTCCCCTCAGCTTTCCCCACTGCTCCTCTCGGTCTTTGAAGAGTCTCTGAACGACGGCTACCCACCCCCCTCTCTATGTCAGGCATCAATTTCTCTCCTATTAAAGCCCGATAAGAATCCGCTGAAGTGTGGATCGTACCGCCCAATTTCACTCCTCAATGTAGATGTGAAAATTTTGGCAAAAGTTCTCTCTCTTAGATTAGAAACTGTTATCCAAGACATCATTCACCCAGACCAGACCGGCTTTATTGAGAATGGGCAGGGTTTTTTTAATATCAGACGGTTAATGAATATAATTTACACTTCATCTGACTCTTCTTTGCCTGAGGCCTTGGTTTCTCTCGATGCAGAGAAGGCATTCGATCGAGTTGAGTGGGACTATTTATTTTTTACATTAAAAAAATTTAGATTTGGTGATAGATTTGTTTCCTGGGTAAGACTCTTATATTCCTCTCCCTTGGCGTCTGTGAGAACGAAGAGTGTTAGCTCAGATTATTTTACTCTTTACAGTGGCACCAGACAGGGTTGCCCACTATCCCCTCTTCTATTTGCTTTGGCTATAGAACCTCTTGCGATCTTCCTTCGTAATAACCACAATATCACTAGTATTATTAAAGCAGGAAATGAACAAAAGATTTATCTTTATGCGGATGACATAGTGGTGTATGTTTCAGATCCAGACTCGTCTCTTCCCTACGTCTTAGATGTTTTGAATCAGTTTAGTGGTGTCTCTGGCTATAAATTGAACTTACACAAGAGTGAGCTTTTCCCAATTAATTCTTCTGCAAGATCTATTCCAGTATCAACATTACCATTTAAATTAGCCTCGGACAACTTCAGATACTTGGGAGTAACAATAACACGGATATATGGTGACCTGTTTAAGCATAATTTTATTGCATTGTTGGAGAAAACCAAGCAAGATCTTGCCACATGAACGACTCTTCCGCTCTCTCTGGCAGGTAGAATCAATAGTATAAAAATGAATATTCTTCCCAAATTTCTTTTTCTGTTTCAAAGTATTCCACTTTTTCTACCCAAATTTTTTTTTAAGACCTTAGATCAAGCAGTATCTAATTTCGTTTGGAATGGAGGCCCAATAGGGATCCAAAAATCGTTTCTTCAACAGCCCAAAAAAATTGGTGGGTTTGCGCTCGCTTACTTTTTAATATATTACTGGGCAGCGAATATCCATAGTATTCTCTACTGGAGCCAGTCACATTATGGCCTGTGCCAATGGGTTCCGGCATGGGTTGAGATAGAATGTAGTTCCTGTACTCATGTGTATAGTTTCACGGAATGGTGAAACTATACACTATATGAGGAATGGTCCAAGGCACTTGGTCGTGTACATTTCTCCTCTATATGTGCCCGTCATTCGTTAATACAGTTTGAATTGTTGCATAGAGTGTATTGGACAAAGACCAAACTATCTAAGATTAACCTGGTCTTGGATCCGACTTGTGACCGGTGTCGGCAGGCTCCAGCTACTCTTTATCATACTTTTTGGCTTTGCCGGGCTCTGACATCTTTCTGGACATCAATATTTAAATCGATCTCTGATTACTTAATTTTAGATATCGAACCGTGTCCCCTAATAGCACTATTTGGACTCAAGCCACAGAGCTCCAAAGACCCACAAGGAGGTGGAGGTCCCCCAGAGTATCGCTCCTTCCAGTATGTGTTCAGCAAGCAGTCTGCCACTCGCCTACCCCTTCATCACTTTAAAATCTTCAAATATCATTTTGATTTCCTGTATTCTATACTTTCGTTGGCTCCGTTTCTTCTCTTTTTTTCTTTTGGAAGAGCGCTTTATTTGCTTGGTTTGGAAGCAATGAGTGGCGACCATTCCCATCAGAACTACGAACACACACTACAGTAACCACATTAAGGTATGTAATTTCTCTGCTATGGCGAGCATCCAGCTCTAACATGCACACCATCAATACGTAGTAATGATTTCATGAACCTTTTTAATAATTAGGGTAAACACATCAGGCAAAAATCCAGACAATTAATATAAATCCAAACTATTTTATAAATAACCCTGTAGACAGCAGTGTAATTATAACAGACAATCAATTAACATTTTTGAATTTTTGAGCACGTCGTGGTGATCCCTTTTTTTTTTTTTCTTCCCGGTGATTGTACCTCCGTTATGGCGGCTGCGAGTTCATCCGGGTGCGCGCCGGGGAAAGTCCAATCCCGACCGTGTGCATGCGGGTCTACGATCTCGGCAAGAGACTCTCATTCCCTGTGCATCGTGTGCTTAGGAGTTCGGCACGCTCAAACCGTGCTCGCTAACCCCGAGTGCTGCCCACACTGCGCTCTTTTCCCGTCAAGGGTTCGAGAGCGCCGTCTGCGAGTCGCAACCGCGAGCAAGGGAGACCCGTGTCTCTCTCCGCTGCTTCGCAAGCACAGTGCAGCTGGGGAGAGTTTATGGACGAGGTTTCTCCTGTCCTTCCTTCACTCTTCGAATCACACTCTCTGCTGGATAACAAGGGTGTGGAAGAGGAAGATGATGAGGTCGCTCATTTTTTAGAGGAGGCTTTGGACGACGATGAGGAAGATTCTATCCTCCCTCCTGATCTTCTCTCCAGGCCTGGAAGTGCTGCAGGCCCTTCCCCTGTGCCAGGTGAGCTGGACCTCGTGGAGGTGTGTAGGAGAGCGGCCAAAAAACTTTCCATCGAATGGCTGTCTCAGCAGGTGCATTCCGACGCTGAGAGGGATTTATATGACGGGAAGAGGCTGCCATCGCGCACTTCCCCAGTTAAGCAGCTGATTCCTGCTGTACCGGCGTGTGTCGCAGAAATGCGTCGTTTTTGGGACAAACCCTTCTCACATAGAGTGCCCGTTAAGGGTTTCTCTAGACTGGAGGTGCACGATATGGAGGCTTTGGGGATGTGCAACCCCCCCGTGCTCTTTTCCCGTCAAGGGTTCGAGAGCGCCGTCTGCGAGTCGCGACCGCGAGCAAGGCGCAACCCCCCCCCCGTGTGGAGCTGTCGGTGGCTAGCCACCTCCACCCAAATCGACGAGCTGCTCTGTCCTCCTCCTCCCCTTCTCTGCCAGGACGTACAGAAAGGCTGTCTGCCTCCATTTTTCAGAAGATCTACCGCTCCTCAGCCCTGGCGGTTAGAGCTTTGAATGCCACCTCCATGCTCACCGCTTACCAGGCAGAGCTCATGGAAGAGATGGGTAAGCAGATTGATGCTGGGTCACCAGATTCGGCGTTGTGGGAAGAAATCTGCGTCATTGCAGATCTCAACCTGCGTTCCTCTAGGGGAGCGGTCCAGAGCTGCGGCCGCAGCATGGGCCTCGCTGTGGTAGGCGAAAGGGCCCTGTGGTTGGGTTTGACGGGCTTATCGGAACGGGAGAAGGTGGAGTTCCTTGATGCCCCGATAGAGCCAAAAGCCCTTTTCGGGGCTGCGGTGGCGAATATGCGCCAGCAATGCGACCTTCGCAAAAAGGATGGTGAAGCTTTTGAGGCATGCCTCCCAAGAAAGCCTCCTGCTCGCCCTCCTCAACCCACACGTTCACATTTCGCCCCTGCATCCGGAGAGAGACAGCCTGGTTTCAGGGCTCCTAGGCAACCCCCACCCCACCAGTCAATGCACGGGGAGGCTCGCCAAAAACAGCCCCAGCCCAGGAACAAGACCTCCTTTGCAGCGGCAGCTGCTAGGCATCGCCCAGCGGACCCTCAGGGAGGGAAGAGAAGGCGGGCGACCTAGCTTGTGGTCTGATTTTGGGTCAAAAGAGAGGTGGCAGCACTCTCGGAGTTTCTGTAGCACCCCTCGACTCATCTCAGGAGTCTTGTCCTCCCCCTCCAGCGAAAAGGCGTTGGGGAGCGTTTCAAAGACTGTGTTCGACGAACGAAATTTCTCCGGTTGGAGTGTTGGCACCAGTTCCCCCAGTGCCCAGAAAGTTACTTCTCCCCTCTCCGCCCGCGGGGTTATACAAGAGAGAGAGCAGAATGTTCCATGTTCGTCCAAAATTATTAAAAATTTGTTCTGTGCATCCAGGCAGTGGGCCGAGGGCACAGACGTGTGTGATGAAGAGAAAAGTGAAAATACCCACACACACAATAATAAA
>MU551599.1:1729872-1765211 GCA_024362625.1 Silurus asotus | reverse complement strand
TCCTGGCAGAGAAGGGGAGGAGGAGGACAGAGCAGCTCGTCGATTTGGGTGGAGGTGGCTAGCCACCGACAGCTCCACGGGGGGGGGGTTGCACATCCCCAAAGCCTCCATATCGTGCACCTCCAGTCTAGAGAAACCCTTAACGGGCACTCTATGTGAGAAGGGTTTGTCCCAAAAACGACGCATTTCTGCGACACACGCCGGTACAGCAGGAATCAGCTGCTTAACTGGGGAAGTGCGCGATGGCAGCCTCTTCCCGTCATATAAATCCCTCTCAGCGTCGGAATGCACCTGCTGAGACGGCCATTCGATGGAAAGTTTTTTGGCCGCTCTCCTACACACCTCCACGAGGTCCAGCTCACCTGGCACGGGGGAAGGGCCTGCAGCACTTCCAGGCCTGGAGAGAAGATCAGGAGGGAGGATAGCATCCTCCTCATCGTCGTCCAAAGCCTCCTCCAAAAAATGAGCGACCTCATCATCTTCCTCTTCCACACCCTTGTTATCCAGCAGAGAGTGTGATTCGAAGAGTGAAGGAAGGACAGGAGAAACCTCGTCCATAAACTCTCCCCAGCTGCACTGTGCTTGCGAAGCAGCCTCGTCCCTCTCTGCGGGCAGCGGAGAGAGACACGGGTCTCCCTTGCTCGCGGTCGCGACTCGCAGACGGCGCTCTCGAACCCTTGACGGGAAAAGAGCGCAGTGCGGGCAGCACTCGGGGTTAGCGAGCACGGTTTGAGCGTGCCGAACTCCTAAGCACACGATGCACAGGGAATGAGAGTCTCTTGCCGAGATCGTAGACCCGCATGCACACGGTCGGGATTGGACTTTCCCCGCCGCGCACCCGGATGAACTCGCAGCCGCCATAACGGAGGTACAATCACCGGAAAAAAGGAAAAAACCACGAGATCACCACGACGTGCTTCTCGAGAAACGGGTCACGAACACAATGCAAATCCTCGCTTGACGCGATGTGAAAAGCAAAAATAGCAGAAGGGAATATCCGCTTTGACAGTGGATATTCTCCCCAAGAAGCAGCCGCGCTCGGAGACGTACCTTAACGGCCTGTCTGTGAACAGTTAAACGACCGCCCCCAGAGGATCTGCTGAGGATAGCTTCCTAAAAGGATCTTCACGGGGAAGAGAACGAGAATGAGGCAGGGACCGCCAGCAGCGGTGTATATAGGGAGGCGGGACTCCCGCATCACTGTTGTGATTGGTCTGTCAGCCGACAGACGTGGTGTAATTGATGCTTCCAGGATTGGTCACGCCCGAGGCGATTCCCATAGTGAGATACCGAGCGAATGTTTAAAAGAGAACCCATCCTCATCTGGGTTGAACCAAATGTCCATTTAAAGCAGATATACAATGTTGCAGGGTACAGTGTTGATCAGAAGCGAAGTGTATTTCTGAGGCAGTGTAGGAGACTGTTGACACCAATGTTGACATTAATTACAGTCTAATCCATCCTCAAAGCGCCCGTCTAATAGCTCCAGCACCTATTAGCATGGTGTGAGGACAATAACCTGGAACTTAACACCAAAAAGACCAAGGAGGTCATTGTGGATTTCAGACGTGCTGGCAATCACACTCATCCTCAACTGCTGTTGAGTGTGTACCCAGCTTCAAGTTCCTTGGAATACACATCTCTGAGGACCTCACCTGGTCTCTGAACTCTTCCATTCTGATCAAAAAGGCACAACAGTGCCTATATTTTCAGAGGAGTCTTAAAAAGTCCCGTCTGTGTTACAGGATACTGGAGAACTTTTACCGCTGTACCATTGAGAGTATCCTCACAAACTGCATCTCAGTGTGATACAGCAGCTGCACAGCTTTAGACCGTAAAGCCCTTCAGAGGGTGGTGAAAACCGCCCAACGAATCATCTGTATTGAACTACCCACCTTAGAGAACATTTTCAAAAAACGCAGTTTGCAAAGGGCAAGGGGCATCATTAAAGATCCCTCTCACCCCAACCACGGACTGTTTACACTTCTCCCATCGGGCAGACGCTACTGAACAGCTGATATGGTGTTATGAATCACCAGTGCACCTTGCACCACCCAAAAACAAATCATTACACTTCTGTATGTTCATCCATATTTATTCTGTGTATATATATTCATAATGACATTCCTTTTGCACAGCTATATCTGTCATTCATACTGTATCATACTTATATAAAAACCACACTATATATACCCTTATTCAGTAATATGTACATATTACTACACCTTCTGTATAACCTCATACCCTTATTTATTACACTGCCACTTGTAAATAAGCTATCTATGCACTTCTGGTTAGAGTCTAACTGCATTTCAGTGGCTCTGTACATGTACCCGCACAATGACAATAAAGTTGATAATATTTAGATTTGTGTTTTTACACTGGATGCCCTTCCTAACGCAACCCTCCCCATTTATCTGGGCTTGGGACTGGCACTAAGAGTGGCTGGGGTTGGTTCCCTGACCGGGGTTCGAACCCAGGGCGCAGCAGTAAGATCACTGCATCCTAACCACTGGACCACTAGGGACCGTTGGACCTAAAGTATGATATGAAGTAAAACTGAATGTGAGTAAGGCATCAATACTTATGATTATGCTTCTCATATTAACCTTCTACAACTTGACTTTAGTTCACCACCCCACCCTATCTGTGTCGCCAATTCCCGTTGTCTCCAGAATTTGGTCTGGATCAGAGTTTAGTTACAGGTGCGCACATTCTCCCGACAAGTATGCTTTTTAGAGATCGCAACCTTTGTGTGGGAATTTGTGTACGCAGATTTACAAATGAGACCCCAGAGGTTGCACAGGCTTAATACACTACATACTACAAAAACATTTTAGAATTTCCATGTATAATGGCTGTCCAGAAACATACCGTATTTTCCGGACTATAAGCCGCTACTTTTTTCCCACGCTTTTAACCCCGTGGCTTAAACAGCGAAGCGGCCAATATATGATTTTTTCCCGTTTTCACAAGCTTCAAACCAAAAAACTGAGCCCCGTAACTTTAGACCAATGAAATTGCCGAACCAGCTCAGGTGAACCAATGAAACTCTTTATATTAAATCAGACGCGCTCCCACTGAATCGGGCGGCACCACATCATAAATATGGATGAGGTTCCTCTGACGTTTGACCTGCCGCTCACTCGGACTGTCTACAGGAAATGCAAATCATTCGTCACGCTGAAAACAACCGGGCATGACGCACGACGATGCCAAAAGAAAAACTCCCGAGAGAAATTGTTGTGAAAGGAAGGAGGAAGACAGTAAACAATGACTTTCTTGGTAGGCTACTGTTTAGATACAAGCCGTGTAACAGACAGTCTTTCGTCTGTGTAAAGTTCATTAGTTTCAGTGTAGGAACCTTCGGCTTATAGACAGGTGTGGCGTATTTGTGTTCAAAATAAAAATCTTTGTCAAATTCAGTGGGTGCGGCTTATATTTGGTGCGCTTAATAGTCCGTAAATTACGGTAGTTTTTTTTTTACAGGTTTTAGTTATTTATAAATTGTTATTGGTCGCATGAAACCAGTAACAATATTTATGAAAGCTGCATGCTAGAGCATTATGCTACTTCTTTTACTTATTAAATGGCTAGGCTATTTTAAATGAACCCTTCCCTTACAAAAGAAGTTTATTTTGTGAATTTATAGCTTTAGTCCAATAAAGGGTTTGTCATTTTTGTTTTTAATCAAGAATAGGGCTCTATGTGTAAACTAAAAATGGGCTGACTGCAGCAGCATAGATTCCTAAAGCACATCAGGTTTCAAAAGTGATTCTAACATATGTCAATATTCCTTATTTACCCTACTAATTGTGGAAAAATTGATGTTATAATGCAAATCTTTTGAGGTTTATAAATGTGTGAAAGAACCTACCATCTCCAGATTGTCTTTAGTCAAGGTCTTAATCTTCTCTTCCATGCGCTGGAGAGATTGAGTCAGCTCATCATTCTTCTTATTCAATATCTTGTTCTTCTCCAGCAGTGGTTTACATTGCTTCTCTGACTCCCGCATTCGTTTTAGCTTTGAAAGGGAAAACAATAAACAAAGAAAGTAAAGTTTAAATGTGGAAAATATAATAAAAACCCCATACATTCTTTAGTTAACACCTTTGTACACAAAAGGTTATTTTAGCAATTTGACATACTAGCTCATTTCTTTCATCCACTAGAAGGGCGTTACGGTCCTCCAACTTTCGGATCGTGGCGTTCAGTTCAGCAACACGTCTTTGATTCCTCCTCATTTCCTATGCATATGAGACAGAAACCTTAAATAATAATTTATAATAAGTAAGTAATAAGTAATATTAATGCATTTACAATGTCCACAAAATGTCAATAAACATGCTATATAAATACATTGATTGACTTTACATGTGAAAAGATAAACAACTGTCAGAACATACAGTGTATTGCCATTTGCTATGTTTGGGGCAGTGTAGCCACAGACTGGTCATTGTGCCCTTGATGACCCCTGTTTACCACTGAAGTGTACAACTGAAATGTACAGGTGGGCATTAAAAAAGAAGAACTGATGTTTTGTAATGCATTTTAAGTTTACAACATGGGGATAGGTTGGGGCATGTGCACTAAATTTCCGTGAAAGGATGGCACAAGGATGCAGGGATGTGAAGGAAGCAAGCTAGCAAAGGTGATACAATGTTTTAGGCACTAATCTGGTGGGAAACCATGGGTCATGATGTTGTTACTTTGACAAGCATCACCTACCTAAACGCCTGTTTTATAGCAACAGAATGGCAGTGCCAACTGCCTGCCACATTACAAAAATGATTCAGGAATGGTTTGAAGAACAAAAAATCTAAGTTGTTGACCCTGCCACCAAATTCCACTAATTTTCATTCAATCAGGTATCTTTGTTCAGTACAAAAAAGTGCAATTCATGGAGGCACCACCTCCAACTTACAGAACTAAAGGGTCTGGCTGCTAATGTGCCAGATACCACAGCACAACAGTTTTGTAGGTTTCGAAGGATTTGTAAAGTCCAATTACTCCTCAATAATTCAAAGATATTTTGGTGGCCAAACTAAGGCAAGGTTGTAAAAAAATGGTTTTATTTCACAGGTCATACACCATCGCAAGACTGAGCACAGCAACAAGACACAGGATGCTTTTACTGCATCCCAGACAACAGTTTCAAAGCATAAACAGGGTGTCAAGATCTGCGTTTTAAGCTAGTTTGAAGAAGTACAAAGTAACAGGTAATGCTGATTTCTTGTCTGGCCAGATGTGGTCTTTATGATAGAATGGCTGTCAAATAAAACATACACCGGACATGGAAACAAGGATCAGCGACTATACACATGAAAACACAGGAACATATTTGCAGAAAAATGGCAGCAAGTGCTCTGGTCTGATGGAAGGCAACAGTGAAACATGCTGAAGGTTTTGGTAAATTTATACATTTCTGCAAATTGAGTTGGAGATTTGGTCAGGATTAATAAGCAAAACCTTATCCACCATGCAATACCATCAGGGAGGTGTCTGATTAGCCGTAAATGTAATCTGCAGCAGGGCAATAACCCCAAACATACAGCAAAAGTCATTAAGGACTATCTACAGTTTAGAGAAGAAAAATAAGTCCTGGAAGTAATAGTTTTTTGCCCCCACAGAGTCCTAATGTCAACATCTTTATCGTTTGTCTGGTATTACAGGAAGAGACAAAAGGACTTAAGGCATTTTTCCAATGGGTTGGAACAACTTACCTGCCGAGTTCCTTCAAAAACTGCACCTAGATGTGCATATGTACCTAGACTAATTGATGCTGATTTGCAGGCAAAGAGTGGCCATAATAAATATTGATTCAAATTGGATTTCTCTTTTATATGTTTACTTTAAAAAATTGTGTTCAGTGATAAAACATTGCACAAGCATTGTTACTTAACAGCATTTCTTTTTGCAAGTCCTATTAATTAGTGCTATACAGGGAGTGCAGAATTATTAGGCAAGTTGTATTTTTGAGGATTAATTTTATTTGAGGATTTAATTTGAACAACAACCATGTTCTCAATGAACACAAAAAACTCATTAATATCAAAGCTGAATATTTTTGGAAGTAGTTTTTAGTTTTAGCTATTTTAGGGGGATATCTGTGTGTGCAGGTGACTATTACTGTGCATAATTATTAGGCAACTTAACAAAAAACAAATTTATACCCATTTCAATTATTTATTTTTACCAGTGAAACCAATATAACATCTCAACATTCACAAATATACATTTCTGACATTCAAAAACCAAACAAAAACAAATCAGTGACCAATATAGCCACCTTTCTTTGCAAGGACACTCAAAAGCCTGCCATCCATGGATTCTGTCGGTGTTTTGATCTGTTCACCATCAACATTGCGTGCAGCAGCAACCACAGCCTCCCAGACACTGTTCAGAGAGGTGTACTGTTTTCCCTCCTTGTAAATCGCACATTTGATGATGGACCACAGGTTCTCAATGGGGTTCAGATCAGGTGAACAAGGAGGCCATATCATTAGATTTTCTTCTTTTATACCCTTTCTTGCCAGCCACGCTGTGGAGTACTTGGATGTGTGTGATGGAGCATTGTCCTGCATGAAAATCATGTTTTTCTTGAAGGATGCAGACTTCTTCCTGTACCACTGCTTGAAGAAGGTGTCTTCCAGAAACTGGCAGTAGGACTGGGAGTTTAGCTTGACTCCATCCTCAACCCGAAAAGGCCCCACAAGCTCATCTTTGATGATACCAGCCCAAACCAGTACTCCACCTCCACCTTGCTGGCGTCTGAGTCGGACTGGAGCTCTCTGCCCTTTACCAATCCAGCCACGGGCCCATCCATCTGGCCCATCAAGACTCACTCTCATTTCATCAGTCCATAAAACCTTAGAAAAATCAGTCTTGAGATATTTCTTGGCCCAGTCTTGACGTTTCAGCTTGTGTGTCTTGTTCAGTGGTGGTCGACTTTCTGCCTTTCTTACCTTGGCCATGTCTCTGAGTATTGCACACCTTGTGCTTTTGGGCACTCCAGTGATGTTGCAGCTCTGAAATATGGCCAAACTGGTGGCAAGTGGCATCTTGGCAGCTGCACGCTTGACTTTTCTCAGTTCACGGGCAGTTCTTTTGCGCCTTGGTTTTTCCACACGCTTCTTGCGACCCTGTTGACTATTTTGAATGAAACGCTTGATTGTTCGATGATCACGCTTCAGAAGCTTGGCTATTTTAAGACTGCTGCATTCCTCTGCAATATATCTCACTATTTTTGACTTTTCTGAGCCTGTCAAGTTCTTCTTTTGACCCATTTTGCCAAAGGAAAGGAAGTTGCCTAATAATTATGCACACCTGATATAGGGTGTTGATGTCATTAGACCACACCCCTTCTCATTACAGAGATGCACATCACCTAATATGCTTAATTGGTAGTAGGCTTTCCAGCCTATACAGCTTGGAGTAAGACAACATGCATAATGAGGATGATGTGGTCAAAATACTCATTTGCCTAATAATTCTGCGCTCCCTGTATAAAACTATTCTTAGGCTTTTACAGGCATCAGTTCCCCACCATTTTAATTCAGGCAATTCAATACAATTCCTGCAATACAATAATGATGCACACAGAAGGCAGTATAATAGTCCCTAACATGCAGTTTGACCTTAAATTGTTACATAAATACAAACTGCAGATAGAGAGCAAAACATCATGCTTAGATCTTATCAAGATAATTAGCTTCTACATATCAATGCATTCACTGGCATTTTCCATAATCTAGGCAAGAAAAGGCAGATACAGATTCTCATGTATCTATTTCATGAATATTGCTTTTAAGAACACAAAACCAAAAAAAAAAAAAAAAAGGTTTTATCGGATTACTCAGGGTTATGTATTCAATAGCCATTTTTATTCACTGGGGATCCTATAGCTTGTAAAATTCAAAAGAATAGGGTGAGTACTTACCGGGCTCCCACAGTGCTCTGCTCCATCACCAGCCCTTCCAGGGATCTCTCTTTTTGGACTTCCAAGGTTGCATTCTGTTTCCTTCACAAGGAAAAGTTGCTCATCCAATGCATCCTTTTGAAGCTGCAACTTTTGCAGAAAACATGTCGTGGTTTCCAGCTCTTTTTCCATTGAGAAAATTGTCCTGTCTTTTGCTTTGATTTCATCTACCTGGAAAGTTACACATAAGTCACGCTGAGTTTTTTTGTTGATTAAATTAATTCACAAAAATATACTGTAGATTGAAGTGGTATATGACATTTCTTCCCATTGTACAAAATGTGTGTGTGTGTGTGTGTGTGTGTGTGTGTGTGTGTGTGTGTGTGTGTGTGTGTGTGTGTGTGTGTGTGTATGTGTACAAGTATATATGTGTATATGTATGTGTGTGCGTGCATGATATTAATCCTGATATGATCCACAATAGTTCTGTTTTTTTTTCACTAGGATTTATCTTCTTAGCTACAGTTTATTCCTATAATTCAATGATATTATTTACAGAAAAATATGCTTCCTTGGACAAAATACACAATTCAACCTTCATAAAGTCACTACAAATCTTGTTTATTTCTTTAAATATAATTTAAATAACTAATCTTGTAAAACTTTCAACAGGGGAATGTCTGGACAGACAACACTGAGGCAATTTATAAGAAACGGAAGAGCAGACTCTTTCTGCTGAGCAGACTAAGGTCTTTTGGAGAGCAGGGAGAGCTTTTTTGACTCTGTAGTGGCCTCAACAATTTTCTATGGTGTGGTCTGCTGAGGCAGCAGCATCTCTACTGCAGACAGGAAGAGACTGGACAAGCTAATCAGGAAGGCCAGCTCAGTCCTGGGGATTCTCCTAGACACTCTACAGGAGGTGGGAGAAAGGAGGATGGTAGCAAAACTATCATCATTGCTGAAGAACGCCTCTCACCCCTGTATGAAACCGTTTCATCGTTGAGCAGCTCCTTCAATGACAGATTGTTACATCCTAAGTGTCTGAAGGAGCGATACAAAAGGTCTTTTCTCCCTGCTGCTATTAGACTTTACAATCAAAGCTGCTCCCAGAAAACCAGCCACTATAATACACACTGTTATCACTGTTTAACTGTGTAATAATACTACCTGTGTGTAACATTACCTGCAATACGTGCAATACCACCTGTGTGCAATACTACCTGCAAAACGTACTTTTTTTTCTTATTTGTATTTATACATTGTGCTGCGTATATACTGTATATTATAGTATGCGTCTATTCTTTTATTATATTTGCATTTATTTTTATTTTTATTTTATTAATTTATTTTATTTTGTATTTTTTTCCTTTGCTGCTGTAACAAGGAAATTTCCCCACTGTGGGACGAATAAAGGTATATCTTATCTTATCTTATTTCCTAACCAACACCTGCAGGAAAGATTGAGAAACCATAACCACGAGAAAATGAAATTGCACTGTCACATAGCCAGTCAATAATTTTTTTGTCATCAAAGAAGTGGTGAAAAAAACAACATCTTTTTCTTTACAGCTGAACAGACAATAAACCCACAGTCACAGTAGTCAATCTGCCCTGTTATTACAATCAAAGATTCATGAAAACATCCAGTTTCTCTGTAGTTGTGTGTGTTTGTATAAATTAAACATTAAATGTAGAAAGTAAATGTAAAAATTTTCCAAACACTAATTTAAAACATGCCAAAACAAAAAGACCTTTCAAATAGAAAAAGTGCAAAATACTTTTCTTTTATTCCATTTACACAAAAATTCACAGCAAAGTCACAGCTTCTAAAAAGGCCAAAACATAAGTACTGTCAGAATTATGCCTAGAGGACTACACCATTGCACCTTACAGCTTGGCTCCTGCTTGTCATTTATGGTTGTTGTTGTTGTTGTTGTCCACACTTCAGGCTATTCTGTTTAATATTTTGTCTTTGATGGAGATTAAAAACTTTTTACTGCACAAAATCATCAAAGTAAATTACTGTACTGGTCTAGAAATCTGCTGAAGTAAAAAGTATTGAATTTTGAATGTACTCAGAGTAAAGGTTCCACAATTGTTCCACAGCCACAGAAGACAACGGTGGTGGATGATTGCAGTATTCTATTAATGGTAAAGAAAAGCCCCTTTTCAACATCCATTCAAGTGAAAAACACTCTCCACAAGGTCTCAAAGTCTAGAATCAAGAGAAGACTCCACAAGAGCAAATACAGAAGGTTCACCACAAGGTACAAACTATTTGTAAACCTCAAGAATAGAAATCCCAGATTAAACTTTTCCCAAAGCATCAAAAAAATCCAGACCAGTTCTGGAAAAGAATTATTTGGCTGAAAGTTCATCAATCATTCAACCAGAATGATGGAAAGAAAACAATATGGAAATGATCTGGAAAAGCCAACTGAATCAGCTGAATTTACCACAGGTGGACTTCAATCAAGTTGTAGACACATCTCAAGGATGATCAGTGGAAAGAGGAAGAAGGAAGCACCTGAGCTTAATTTTGAGTGTTATGGCAGAGGCTGTTAATGTACATTTTTAATTATTTTTAATAAATTTGCCAAAATTTCAAACAGACTTTTTCATGTTGTCATTATATGATGTTGTTTGTAGAATTTTAAAGAAAATAATGAATTTAATAAAGTTTGAATAAGGATGTAACAGAACAAACTGTAGAAAAAGTGAAGTCCTGTGAATACTTTCCGGATGCATTGTAGTGTACCCCAAATAGATTGGAGCCCCTGAAAATAGGGGAATTATGTATACAAATATATGGATATGGACCTAACTGTATGCCTAGTCAGTGTAATACCTGCAGTAGACACACTTAGCACTCTTCCTGTTTGGAGGAGCAGAGAGATACAGATGTGGCTATTAAGAATGCACGTCAGGGGAAAAACGGATCCCATGACTTGCGCATGATGACAGCAGCACAACAACAAAAAACATATTTTAATCCTCTAAGCAGCTTTATTCAAACACTGGCTAATTTGAATAAATTATCTTAATAAACTATGAAACCCTACAGGTTTTTAAGCACTAACCACTAAATACTTACACAGTTTAATGTCAAGCTTTTATACGCTGCTACTTGGGTCTCTGGTCAAACACAGCTTACACAGGAATAATAATGCTGTTGCCTTTCTTGTACTTAAAACTGAAGTGGTAGTTTAAATATGGCCAGGAGTTCACTTAATTTCAAGTAAGTTCATCATTAGCAGAATTTAGCAGTTTATCTCTTTTAGTTGGATCTGTGCCACCGCTGTCTGACTAACTCATGTCCACCTTAGTTGTGGTTAGTATACTACTTCAACAAAACAGTAAATGTACAGTAAATGTACAAATCATAAAATCTATTTTAAGAGCAGAAGTAAACAAAAATAAAACTCAATTACATTAACACAAGTAAATGTAATTTGTTACATTCCACCTCTTAACTATGCAGCACTGGTTTAAAAGCAATCTTATAACAGTTTAGCCCTAGAAAACAATTGACTGATTAACAATCATTACTGTATTTACGTTTATTTTCAGAAATTGTATTTTTATGTATTTTGTATTTTATGTCTTCCAAAGTTATTACTTCACCTAAAGATACGGAGCAATGGAGCAACAATACAAATTGCCCTAACCCTAACCCTAACCCTAACCCAAACCCTAACAACCGAGGAGCACGTAAGACAATGCAAGCCTTTTCAACAGACTAAAAGACAAACTCAATCCTCCAGATCATCACTTTCAAAAGGGACAAGCATAAGCTTGGCAGCTTACAGATCAGAGCAATGGCACTTGCAGCACATGTTCATGTGCAGCAGCAGTCGCTTCAGCAGAAGCAGCAACTTGTGCAAAAGCAGGAGAGGAGCTTGAAAGTGGCAAGCTTAGTTTGAAATCAGTTCCTGATATTACAAAACAGCATTCAGGAGCATCTTTTACAGAACTCCCATTTAATGATGATCCAATGTTAAGTCATCATTACCTTCAGTTATGGCAAAAGTTGACTATGCCCTGCTGGTGCCACATAATGCAGATACAGACAATCAGTGTTTCCAGACCAAAAGACTGGTTCTGTAAAGAAGGAAGCACAAAATGAGAATAAGGAAACGAAGATGATTTTGGCATTCTTCCCAATATGTACCAGAAACATAAGATACATCAGATCTAACTAAATATCTGATCAGAAATGGACAGTGAAATGGACAGTTCTGGTCTTCTGAGATTTCATATCTGCCCACTGAACTATGGGGCATGGATATCCTTAGTAAATTCAAGTGGAAAAATAAAACCACAGAAGAGTTGGATTTGTATTACGATGGTTAGCTGAACTTCTCAGAACAAGTAAAAATAACATCTGTGCATGTACTTAACACAACAGGAGCAATCAGAATTGTTTGACAGCTAGTGCTATGGATCTTATTAATTATTCAAAACTCTCAAAGGCAAACACAAATTAAGAGTTGAGATAAGAGATATGCTCTGTGAACTTGAATGCACTAAAGCAAGTAGGTACCTTTCAGGCCTTGCTTATATCAACACTAAGTTTAATCCAATATTTACAAAATTGCCCACAAACCTCCATTACAATTAAATATTTGAGGGGTCCAAATAAAAGCCGTATTAGGCACCCTTTTTTCTTGTGAGAATTTAAACTAAAATAAGGAATTACCTTCTCACTCTACATTTCTAGCAATCAAGCATTAGGAGCTAAAACTACCAAATTCAGAAAAAAGAATTCTGTAACTGTAGACTGAGATGTGTCCTTACAGACAGTAGACCCGCAAGCCAAAAAAACTAATTTGAAGTCCAGATCAGCAATGTCCTTTACAAGGCAAACCTCATCCTCTTAAAAAGTGTAGGGCCTTCAGAGATTGTTTACTAGAAGAGCACAAATCAATTCTAAAAAAAAAAAATAATTCATATCTGCTTCAAATACTCTGACTCTACTAACATACTGCAAAAAAATACAAAGCAATAATCAAATGCCATGAATTTAACAGAGTAAAAAAATTCAAAAGGCTGGAGAGCCGCCCCTAGCTAGTCATCGACCGTAAGAATCTACATGATGCGCACTGGACTAGGGTGAATAAAGTTTTTTTAATTCTTTTTTTATTATTAATTTTGTATCTTATTTTTTACTTAATAAAAAATATTGTATGCAGTACAATTGCTTATAAATTGTAATTAAAGCTGCTCAAAATGTTTCACTCATTAAATCCATGTATTTATCGCCAGCTTTAAAGTGCCACAGGATGCCATGCATGCTCTCTGCCCTCACCATGTTTTACACATATTGGTGTATGCTGTGGATCTAAAGTTGGGCTTTTCCAAATTGTTTCTCACAGTATACAGCTATTCCGATTTGTTTTAGTATATTTTATTGCTTTTTTGCTATTACTTTAGTTAATTTAAAATGCACAGAGATATGTGGTGAGTTTGGTCATGCAAGATCATCTTGACTGATGACTGTTGACTGTAGTCAATAGATGACAACAAGCTTAGTCTGGAGGACAACACTTTGTTTTAGAAATCATAGACAGAGATTTATTGCTGGATGCTGCACATCTGGGTTGATTAACCTTTCGCTTTTCAATGTTTCATTTGCCAAATAATAACGATCAGGCTATGGAATGCCTCAAATCATTCCACAGAACTAGAGGTAAGTAAACTGATATAAAAAAGAATGTTATTGAATTCAATCAAATTGTTTTTTACAGTGATTATGTAGAGCCTACCTAGACAGCATAACAGCATAAACTGAATCAAATCAAGGTCATGTTTGACACTGTTTAAAATAGTTTAAAAATTACACTCATTTGAGTTTTATTAGATTGTTAAAAAAAGAGCATTGCAGTGACAACAGGTGTGCAACAGATGTTTTTTTCTCTGACATGAAGGATGACAGAAATTATTTTATTGCTTGTAGTATGATGGCAGAAGCCGAGACAAAAAGGTAACTAAAGGAATGACAGTCCATGCATTTGGAAAATGCCTTTGCCTGATTTACCAATTTACTAAGCTGCCTTACTGAGAAAAAATATTTATGACTGATGCAAAGCACTTTGTTTTAAGACATTTTTATGTTGGTGATGGACTTCAGTCTCCATTCGGAGGAAACACACAAAAGATGCACACAGAGTAAAAATCTTAAAGTAAACAAAATTGCATCCTACAGCTAAACTGTTATGGAAGCATTTACCAGAATAGATCAGAATGAAGAACTTGAAGAACTTAGACCTAGGAGTTTATATGTTCTCTGTTTAACACTTTTGAAACCTGGAGACCAACAGCTTCATTTTTCCATATGATTTAAATAGAGAACTATTGAAAGGGCATACTTTACACAGTGAATAGCCTACATAGCATTTGGGTGTCTGGCTCCTGTAAAGTGCAATGACAAGCTTTAATGAATCATTTGCAAGGAAAGACACACAGAATGTAAATGGAGAAATTCTAATTTATTTGGAACATTTGCAGGTTAAGTGGTCATACATACAGTGCACCCGGAAAGTATAAACAGCACTTCACTTTTACACTGTTACAGCCTAATTCCAAAATAAATTAAAATCGTTATTTTCCTCAAAATTCTAAGGCAATTGTACTGTATACAATTAATTGTGTGTTTGAAATAAAAATTAAAAAAACTCTGTTACATAAGTATTCACAGCCTTTGCAATGACACTCAAAATTGAGCTCAGGTGCATCCTCTTACCACTGATCATCCTTGAGGTGTTTCTAGAGCATATTTACAACTGTGCAATTTGCCACAAACTTAAAGGAAGATCACAAAATGGAGTGTAATCACATACCATACATGAGGTGGAAGTGTAAATAGAAGATGTTTGGAAGTGATCTTCTTGTGCATGTCTGTCAGAGCAGTGCACATTGAATCTGTCTCCCTTAAGTTTCATTAATGCATTGCAACAATTTCTCTCCATCTGTATTCTAGCTACAGATTATTTTAAAGACACAGGATGAACACAGTTTTTCAATCCACACCAAGCTTTACACATCTTAGGAGAGACTCACTGGAGTTGCTTGATGGATTCTGCATGGCATGTTGATTCAAAAACACAAACACTGCAACCATTAGGTTTTGGCAAATCTAATAGTTGCTCAATAGTACAAATGTTGGGTCAGTTTTTTAACAGACTCTGGTGTGGTATAAATTTCATTCTGGCATAGTTTAAAACTTGAACAAAACTTGTTTTTTATGATTAATAATCACACTATTCTTGTCACCCAAATGAGGATGGATTCCTTTGAGTCTGGTTCCTCTTCCCACACATAATTTAATTATTTAAATTTTTTTCTACCATTCTTACATTCTGTACAGCTGCTATTAGACAATGTCTATTGTGAAAGGCGCTATAGAAAACTACCTGAATTAAATTGAATTAACAGAAAAATATAGGAATTAATCGAAATATATGGAAATTAATGAAGATGAATGGGAATAAATTGGTAATATACAAAATGTGAAGTTAGCTTTAAAAAAGGGAACTTAAATGTAGTTAAAACATTTTGTATGATAAGCTTGGTTAAAACAACCAGATTTAATGAAATTTCTACCACGCACATTCATCAGGTTATCTTGCACACATTACAATGTTTAATAATTTTGAAAGAAGTCTCTTATTAGATAAAAAATTATATATATTTTTTAAATCTGTATTAGTTTTCATCCAAGTGAACCGCTGAACAAACAGAATGTTTATATTTGTTTGTATATAATACAGTTTATATCAATTTCCTCAAATTTCTACTTTCCGTAAATTCCCTTAAAGTTTCTATCTTAGAATATGTTAAAAATTCCCCAGATGAAGTTCTCATAGAACGTTTCCAAAACGTTTACTTCTCTTTGCAACCCTACTGCTCTCTAAATTATTGGGGAACCTTTCAAGCATGTTTTCAATGACTGTGTCTCACAATTGTCAGAAGTTTAATAAGACAAAGCAGGTTTAGGACTAAAAGGCTGTTCCTTGTAGTTTTGATGCTGGAGTTATTGTTCTGTTACTGGTCCCTGGTTTATCTGTCTTGACTATTTATTTTTTTGGTCCTTACCTTGTAGAGAGAAATCTAAATGACTAGTTTTGCACATGCAAAAATAAAATCCTCAGGCTTCAACAATCTTTAGACAACACGCAAACAGAGAAACATGCTGTTTTTTATCATTATATGGACACTCAGGTAAGATATGTTTAATTTGTATGCATAAATACTGTTTCTGCAGGTAGATTAGTATAGTTTAGCCTAAAAACTTGCTTTTCTTTTTTGTTTTGGTTTAAATGACTCACATTTAAAAAAATGTTGGCAAGGTTTAGAGTCCTGTCTTACATGTGACTGTGCAGCAATTGTGGTTATATTTGTAAGGATTCTCATTTAAAAAAAGTTGGGACACAACTTGTGAATAAAAACAGAATGCAATGATGTGGAAGTTTCAGATTTCAATATTTTATTGAGAATACAACATAGATGACATATCAAATGTTTAAACTGAGAAAATGTATAATTCTAAAGAAAACAATAAGTTGATTTTTATTTTGCATAATTCATCGCATCAAGACACATCTCAAAAAAGTTGGGACAAGGCCAGGTTTACCACTGTGTGGCATCGCCTCTTCCTTTCATAACAGTCTGCAAACATCTGGGGATTGAGGAGACAAATTGCTCAAGTTTAGGAATAGGAATGTTGTCCCATTCTTGTCTAATGCAGGCTTCTAGTTGTTCAACTGTCTTAGGTCTTCTTTGTCGCATCTTCCTCTTTATGATGCACCAAATGTTTTCTATGGGTGAAAGATCTGGACTGCAGACTGGCCATTTCAGTACCCGGATCCTTCTTCTACACAGCCATGATGTTGTAATTGATGCAGTATTTCGTCTGGCATTGTCATGTTGGAAAATGCAAGGTCTTCCCTGAAATAGACAACGTCTGGATGGGAGCATATGTTGTTCTAGAACTTGGATATACCTTTCAGCATTGATGGTGCCTTTCCAGATGTGTAAGCTGCCCATGCACATGCAACCCCATACCATCAGAGATGCAGGCTTCTGAACTGAACACTGATAACAACTTGGGTTGTCCTTGTCCTCCTTAGACCGGATGACATAGCATCCCAGTTTTCCAAAAATAACTTCAAATTTTGATTCGTCTGACCACAGAACAGTTTTCCACTTTGCCACAGTCCATTTTAAATGAGCCTTAGCCCAGAGAAAACACTTACGCTTCTGGATCATGTTAAGATATGGCTTCTTTTTTGAGTATTCCTGAGCCCATGTTGTGATTTCAATTACAGTAGCATTCCTGTATGTGATGCAGTGCCATCTAAGGGCTTAAAGATCACAGGCATCCAGTATGGTTTTCCGGCTTCAAATCTTACGCACAGAAATGTTCCAGATTCTCTGAATCTTTGGATGATATTATACACTGTAGATGATGATAACTCTTTGCAATATATCCATTCTGATATTGCTCCACTATTTTTCGCCGCAGCATTGGGGGAATTGGTGATCCTCTGCCTATCTTGACTTTTGAGAGACACTGCCACTCTAAGAGGCTCTTTTTATACCCAATCATGTTGTGAATTGAACTAATAAGTTGCAAATTGGTCCTTCAGCTGTTCCTTATATGTAACTTTTCCAGCCTGTCCCAACTTTTTTGGAATGTGTAGCTCTCATGAAATCCAAAATGAGCCAATATTTGGCATAACATTTCAAAATGTCTCACTTTCAACATTTAATATGTTATCTATATTCTATTGTAAAAAAAAATTGAAGTTTGTTAGATTTGTAAATTATTGCATTCCTTTTAAATTCACAATTTCTACAGTATCCCAACTTTTTTGGAATCAGGTTTGTAATTCAAGTTTATGTTTATCTGAAACAATTTTGTATTTTTGTGTATTTTGTTTTGACACAAATTTATCAGCAATTGAAAACTATTTGAAAACTCTGAGTAGCTGGTTTGAGAAGTTTTCCACAGATAAAAAATGACAAATCAGGTTGGTGAATGCACTGTAGTTGAGGATAACTCTTTGCAAACTCCATTCTAATATTGCTCCACTATTTTTGAAAAAAAAAAAAGCCAAATAAAAAAAAAAAGTCTACAAAACTTCTCAAACAGCTACTCAGAATTTTCAAAAAGAAAGGAGAAACAGCAGCACAGCATCTTGTCAGCTACTTAACAGGTATGTTTAGGTATGTTAAAAAAAATGACAATTTATTGAAGGAATAGTTAAAAAATATGAAGATTGAGACAATTCCAATTAAGACAATTAAGGTGTGACAATGATTTTTAATATGTCCTGATATGTAAAACCATAGAATTTAAAGAGGATGTACTTAATTTATGAATGAGTTAAATATGAAGGGATATTATAGGAAAGTGTCGAACTAAAGTAAGATTGTCTGTTTATACATACATTTTTTCATTGAGAATTGTTAAACATATTATATATACAGTAGAAGCTCGGGTTACGAGTAACTTTGAATACAAGCAAATTGGAATATGAGCATACATTTTTAATAGATTTTGTATTGGGTTACAAGTGTTGCATCGGCCTGCGAGCAAAAATTCCACACTATATGGCCATTTTTCGTAGGCAACTACTAACGAGACTCTCAAGCGTTGCGCAGAAAGCAGAGACACACAATGCCTCAGTCTCCGAGCAGCAAGTTTTCCAGTGATGGTTCCAAGACAAAAGGCAATAATCAAAAAATTATGGACTTTTGAATTAAATTTTCATTTCGGTGCATCCCTGAAATATTATCGTTGGTGTGGCCCTCTGACACAATTCAGGTTTCTCATGTGGCCCCTTGTAAAAATTAATTGCCCACCCCTGCTGTATATTCATCTCACGCACATGCGCATTTGACAAAAATACTGTATTAAACTCAAGCGAAGTGAACACGCACATAAAATAAACACAAACAAAGTCTGTGTTTTCTACCCTGAAACACTTGAAATCAAAGCATCAATCTGTTCTGACTGACACCCATGTGAAAGAATTGCTTCAAGTGGCAACAACAGAATACGAGGCAGATTTAAAGGGGATTGTTTAAGGCAAGAATGCCAAAAGTCCCACTAAGTAACTTGCATAGTAAAAGAAAAACGCTATTGTAAATTATTATATTTTTGTTTGTGGACAAACTAAGAGTTTGTGTGTGTGAGGCAGTGCAGTGTTCATTGTTGAAAATGACTGTCCTGTGGTCTTAGAACTGTAGTAGTCAATTTCTGTCATTATGTTGGTGTGTGACATTTACAATAAATCTGGCTGAGCAGAGGTGTGTGTGTGTGTGTGTGTGTGTGTGTGTGTGTGTGTGTGTGTGTGTGTGTGTGTGTGTGTTGTGTGTGTGTGTGTGTGTGTGTATGTGTGTGTGTAAGAGGAAGGGGTGGGTGATGTTCATGTGTGCCCATGTGTATGATGTGGCTCTTTGCGGTAACACAGTAAAAAATGTGGCTCTCGGTCTCTAAATGGTTGGCCACCCCTGGCTTATAATGTGAAAATGGTGTATTTTAATGAAGTGCTATTGTGTAAACTGTTTGTAACTTCAGGACAGTCGCCCTGGATCTGTTCTGTCGTGACTCGCAAGCATCAGGTTGCACAATCACCTCGCTCACGACATAGTGATGGATTCCATTAAAATGGTGCGAACACAAAAAAAACCCAGCAAAACATCCAAAGGTTTTTTAGTCACTGTTGTGGTTTTCAGCTAATTATTTAGCATTTTTACACCAATGCATATGTTTTCCTTTTTTTTATTTAAGCCTGTTAGCTTGCTGCGTTTCTCCATTTTATTCTCTTTTTATAGCATTTGTCTACTACAAAAGTAACTTATCTGTTTTCAACTGTGATTAACTGCAGCTTTACTGTTTTCAAATGCTTTTGTATTCTTTTTAATGGTTGTATACTTAATTTATGCATATATATTTTAATATTATAAAACTTGCATACTCAACTCATTTTTTTTGTAAAAAAAAAAATCCCCATACATTTTAAATGTTGTTTGTCATAATTAAATATAATTTACCCAACTAGGTTGTAGCGGCACTAAATCGAACATTATAATGTAATTTTAATCAAAATGGCCTTGACACCACAGACCAGACACTATTTTATGTTGTTGCTAAAAAGTTAATTTTTATCCACTTAATCTCTGTAAAGCTGCTTTGAGACAATGTGCATTATTAAACAGAATTTTTTAAATAAAAAATAATTTAATTGAAACAAAGTTATTACTAAAATACATATAGAACTCTTTATGTTGGGGCCTAGAATGTAATAAATAAACAGCCACTTACCAGCCGCCGAATGTCCCGCTCACAGTCCCACTTGATCTTGGTTATCTGTTCTTGATGTGCCTGGTGCTCAGAACGCAGGTCAACCGCCTTAGTTTTATCAGCTTGGATGGCAGCATTGAGCGCTTCATCTGTATTACGCTTTGCAGCCTTCAGTTCAGCAATTTCTCCTAGCAACTTTGCACGTTCCTGCTCGAAGAAACGCCGTGCCTCATCACGTGCCTCCAGCACTAGTGTTGTGCGTACCTTCTCACCAGTTCCATCACGCAATGCAGCCAAAGCAGACCGTAGCCTCTGGATCTCACCATCCTTGATCTTGGCAGTTCTACCTAGCTCCTGCTCATGCTGTCGTGTCAGTGACTCACGCAGTCCCGCCAGCTCCTTAAGCTTCTCCTCATGCCAGCGGGCCCGTTGTTCAGTAAGAGCTGCAGTGTGCCGGTGCTGCTCCTGCTCACGGATGCGCTTGGCTTCCTGTGTCTTATCGCGTTCCAATTTGCTGACCTGTGAAAGACCATGTTACATATATGATCCTTATATTGCTGTATTGTCAATTTTGCATAAGCATACCCTTGCATCTCATGACAAACCTTATAAAATCTAACCCTGTTTCAGTGCATGTCTCAGCAGTTTCTTTTCATGTCTTAAGTACCTTACAGAGACTATACCATAAATACTATGGCCAAACCTCAGGATGGATGTTACTAGCTTGCCTCATCTGTATCTTGAATACAACCTGTACCTTGAATATTAAATCTCCTTTGATAAACCTATTTTAAAGTCTTTGCATGTTATAAAGGTACATTAAATGGTTCATGTATAAAACAAAACCTTAAAATGTCTACAAAAAAACAGTATTGTAAAAAAAACAGGTTAAATTGGAAATCTAAAACTATTAAAAAGGTTTATTTTGTTGCATACCCACCTTGCATTTTTCTTGGTGCAGTTCAATTTGAATGTCAGTTAGTTTGGATCGAAGATCTTCATTGGCTGCTTGTAAGGCAGAGATGATGGCTTCAGGTTTTTCACCCTTGGAGCGTACTTTTTTCGCCATTGGGTCAGATCTTACAACACGTCCTCAAACTCAACTCTGAAATATCCAGTGCTTAAATACACGAAAATGGGGTTTCCAGTGCCGTCTCTTCCTCATTATTCTGGCAGGCACAATACCTGTGGTCAGAGGTGGCAAAAGTATACACATCCATTACTTAAGTAGAAGTACAGATACTCATGTTTAAAAATACTTGGGTGAAAGTTGAAGTACTGATTATACCTTTTTACTTAAGTGAAAGTAAAGAAGGCTTGGCTCTGACATGTACTTAAGTAAAAAGTAGTTATAACTTCTACCTGTTTTAGCGGCTAACTGGACCTGACATCATATTAATATTAGATAGATAGATAGATAGATAGATAGATAGATAGATAGATAGATAGATAGATAGATAGATAGACAGACCGACAGATCGACAGACAGACAGACAGCAACGAAATGCAGTTTGCCATCTACCAGAAGTGCAAAAAGTAGCAATCATGCAAATAGTGCAGATAAATATGTAGCATATGTACAGCATGTGATATTTATGTAAGCATATGTACAGTGAATATAACAGTGCAGAGATGTGTGGACATCATTAAGGGCCTTTGCTATGTTTCTACACGGACAGTTAATGAGGTGATACCGAAGAAATTGCACCTCTTCAAATCAAGACAGGAAGCTTTTATATATAATCATAGACATTTTACAGATTTGAATGATGTATTGTTTTTATCTGTAAGATTAATAAAGACAGTAATTTAAGTTTGGGTTGCCATCATGAGGGAAAACCCCACAAAACGCCAACCAGAGGGTAAATTGTGTAAAACATGGTGGATTTAGTGTTTGATTTGAGACTTGGCGCAGAAACAAAACAAAAGTTTAATGATTAAAATTATTTTTTTTGGTGGAGTTTATTTATTTATTGTATATCTAAGTGAATCAGGGACGTCGTGAATAAGTGTATGTTTTGCTGGAGGTTTTAATTTCGCCTCTTTTATATTTATTTATTTATTTATGTATTTATGTATTTATATTTTTTATAAAAATGGTAAAAACAGAAATGTGCGCTGATTTGAGCGCGTTAATACAGTTTAGTGCTGAACATCCACATACAGAACACAAGCAGAGAAAAGATGATGATCAGGGATGTGTCTGTTCTCAGTCATGTTTACATCACTGACTCCTCCCTCTGTCTCCTCCACGTTAACCCCAAACTTCTCACTGCCTTCTGCCTGCTGATTCTTAGCTTCGTAAACTAGTGGTGAGTGAGAGTCAGGACTTTATACACCAGCGGATTGAAAAAGACGCACAGTAACAGGAAATCGGTTGTTCTGCTGAAATCGGCACGCAGTGAAAAGAAAAATGTATATTTCACCAAATCAATGAATTAAAACTAAAGTAACGAGCCTGTTTTAAAATGTAGGAAGTAAAAAGTACAGATATTTGTGTAAAGATTTAAAGAGTAAAAGTAAAAAGTTAAATAGTGGAGTAAAATACTGATACCAAAAAAATCTACTTAAGTACAGTTAACGAAGTATTTGTACTCTGTTACTTCCCAGTAATATAAAAAATGTACAAAAATGCAGCTTTTAAACAATTACAAAATAGTAGGGCTCTCAATCAATTAAAATATTCACGATTAATCATACGATTTGTAGCTGTTCTGAATGTACCTTAAATTCATACTACAGTCGAACCCACTTATCTCGACCTCGGTTAACCCTAATAAGTCGACGTTTTTGAAGTGGAACCAAATTCTTGCTTTGTCTTAGCATTTTCTAATCGGTTACGTCGATTCTTTTATGTTGCCGAACCTAATATCTCGAACACAAGAGGTTGCAAATTTGCCACATAACGTCGGTTATGTCAGGAACCCCCACCACCACGGCCCCTTCAGCAGCTGTCAAACCTCGGCATTCCCCAAAGCACCCTGCTTCTTCTCCCGTGCCTGCCCCGCCCGCACGGAGCTCCTCGCAGTCTGATCACACACACCTGACTCTAATTCACTCACTCATCCCATCTCCTATTTAAGCCCCTCACCTCCACACACTCGCGGGCTGTTATTGTTTGTGCATGATCGTATGTGTTGGTTCATGGCGGTCTGTGTAATTGCGTATACATATCCCGCAACGTACCCTTCTTCTCGGACTCCGCATTCTCTCAACGGCACCCGGATTACAACGATCCTGCTGTTTTTCATGTTCATGTTTATCCTTTGCTGCCCAGCGCTGCGCTTTCCATAGTGCAGATCCGTGGATTCTCTACACGAACTGTCTCTGCTTTCACAGAACTTCATGGACCGCCACTGGATATTACTGCTTTGCTACAAGTATTGGTGGATTATCTCCTAAATGTTCTCAATAAACTTTGTTTGTGTTTACTTCGGCTTCCGCCTCCTTATCCGCATTAAAGGTTTTCTCGAGCCGCATGACGAATCAAACAAATCGCGGCAATGCTGTTGTGTAAAAAACCTCCAAAAACACGTGCATGCACATTCTCATTTATTAACGCAAATCATGTACATAAAGAAATTTCAAGCACATTAATATATTGCCGCCATATTGGTTTTCGTTTATCTCGATCATCGGTTACCTCGACGCTTTTTGCCGTCCCCTAGGCCGGCGACATACCCTGGTTCCACTGTATTTAATATTTTTATTAACATGGGCTTGAAAAAATATTGATACTTTATAAAAATGTATGTTTATTATTAGTGAAACAATACTCAACATGGAGCATAAAGACAAAATATTGTTGTAAATGTTTTAAAGTAATAATGGTGTTTTTAAAAGTTTTTTTGTTTCCACATGGATGGTTTTAATTGTGTGCTTGATTTGAGGGCACATCAGTAAAGCAAATTTTTTTTAATATATATCCGAGTAAAGAAAGGACGCTTTGAATAAATGTGTTGGATTGAAGGTTTTTAAACCTCTTTTATATTTATTTATATTTTTATAAAAATGGTCAAACAGATGTGCTGCATTATTCATGCATTAATAAACATAGTACTGTTAACATCAATTTTGACAGGTCCACAATATAGAAATGCATAGAATGTTATGTAATATGGCTGATTTTCAATGATTTGATGAAATGTTTATATTTTTTTACAAAATAAATAACTTTTTGCATTGGCTAGACTCCTAGAAACCTAAGCACTGTAACAATGAGTTAAATTAAATATTTAATAAGTATGCTTGCAAACCAGAAAGCAGTTCCAGGCTAGGACTAGGGCATTTAGTTTTTTAAAGCAAGTTACCACCCTATGTATAGTGAGTTACTATGCTATTTTTATCTAACTGAATTGTTTATCATTTGCCATGTTAACTAATCGATTCAGTATATCCAAACTACAGTGATTACAAGTATAAGTCATTTAAAATATGGCTTAGTCAATAATGCTGCTTGATGATTACTGATCATTTAAATCACTGTTAAATAAATGACAAATGAATGTAGATGCTGACAGTGTCCCTTTGTTCCTTTCTTGTTTACCTACAGTATTGTCTGCACCTATGATCAATCGCTGTGTGTATTTAAGCTTACCCCATGTCCTAGTCTCTTTGCTCTGATTTTTTTAATACTTTCTGACCTACCTTTATTGTTCTGTTGCCTCAAGACATTACAAACACACCACTTAATTTAACTATGGGCATGTACTTTTAAATATTTGTGTACAACAAACACAAACACTCTGGTTTTCATCCCCAAAATTGTCTATTATGGTGTTATATAACCATCAAACCCAATTCCATTTGATATCCAGTAATGCCCAGCAAAGTGAAGATGCTTCATTTTTTTTTTTGGATAAAAATAAATTATTTTCTCAAAACCCTTTCAGCCAACCTGTGGTGATGTAGGTGATGTCTAATTTGGAAAAAGGTTTTGTCCACTTGAATGATTTTACAATGCATTTTGTCCACTTGAACTTTTTACAATGCATAAAGACAATATAGACCCACATTCTCTTTCAAGTTGATTCATAATATTTCCAGTTGACTAGAACACCTTGATTAATGCTCAGATGGTGTAAGTGGGCATTTTTAATTCTTTTACTATGTTCTTATAGCCACTTTCCATTTTATTAATCTAAACAACCTATTTTCTGCACATCACAGCTATATTCCTTGGTTGTAACCATTGTGAGAAATCACTAAGGAGCTTTGGCCATGTGTTACCTCACATATTTTGCTAATGTTTAATATCCATTATTGTTTTCCTTTAAACTTACAAGCTTCTTCATCTCGAATACTCTTATTTAATTTTTAATGCAGTTATATCAATGTTGTTATAACAATTTAAAAGCTAAGATTAAAAAAATTAAGTTTTTAAACCACTCAGTATTGTAAATAATGTTATACTAATAAAATGACTATGATCTATAATACGTCTTTAAAACTCATAGCAGATTATAGTAATTACATAGAAAAATAATATGACTATAAAATGGCAATAATTCAATGGACATTAACATCTCAAATTTTAAAGGTGTCTTGACTCTAGAATCCTTGCATATTTCCAGCTAAACAGACATTAAAAGAACCAACTAATTATGCCTGTTTTTAGGCTGTTGATAATACAGAAACATCCACAGCTTTGTAACGTACCAGAATTTTTGGAGTAGAGGTGTGCATCAGGACTGGGCTCCAGCAGAACCGCATACAATTTTTAAGGGGATGTGAAGTATTTACTTTTATGCAAGCAGGAGCAGATCAACTATTACAACAGAATAAAAAAAAAAACAGATTCAATTAGTCCTTCATTTTTAGCGAATACTTTTCCCAATGCCCACATTTGAATGATTTAGTAAATAATCAAACTGCTGCCATATTTTTAAACAGTAGAAGCAAATCGGAAAACTCATTGTAAACCTACAAATGCAGATAGAACTCACAAACTACGTATAATCATTACTACTAGCTAGGGGTGTAACGCTACACAAAATTCACAGTTAAAAAACAAAATATGGAGCAAAACAGCTAGTAAAGTGCTAAGATAAGTTACTTCGAAAACAGTAATCAAATCTTATATATGTATATATATATCTATATATATATCTATATATATATATATATATATATATATATAGTATAATAGGGCTGCAACTAACAATTTGATATTTTGATCATCGACTAAACGATGATTAATTTTTCTCGATAAATTTTAGTCAATGTGCAGCTTGTATAGCAGTATAGATTTACTGTCCTCTAAAATTAACTCAACATATTTGACATTATTGTTACAATAATTGGCAACACAAGAGAGTACACCATAAGTGATAACAGCTGTACATCGCTTAACAATGCAAAGCCTATTCATCATCTCCATCTTTTTGTCTGCTTGACAGGACCGTTCAAATGTGTATATCTTGTATTAGAGCAGTTGAAATTTGGTGCTTTGAGTACAATTCTCCCATACTGACCACTGGATAGCACCTAATGGCACAGGGGTGTCAAACTCAAATTCAAAGTTGGCCTGAATTTAAAACTGGGACGAAGTCGCAGGCCAAACTGTAATTGACTGCAATTGTGCATGTTTTACCTTCTTTTCAGATATGTAATGTTGAACTTTTTCATATGGAAACAAACTTCTGAATCTGGAACAACTAAAGCTTAATATTATAAACACATGAGAAATTACATTTGAAATAAAACACACACCAGTGCTATTCGTTTTCTTATTATGTCTCTATCTCTTTATCTATAGACTTTCGAATTCCTTTTTAATGTAAATCTTTTATTCATAGGCCAACAAAACAACCAAAAAAAATAATTTCTTTTTATTTAAAAAAGCAATCTTTCAACTATTAACAGTCCATGCCTTAGAGTAGAAAAAGTGCATAAAGACTCACAGAGTCGTACTTTGACTTGAGGCTGTCACTACACTGGAGTTCAATCAGCTCCATTTGAAGGTTGGTTGGTGCGCTTTCGCACGTCAACCACAAACGGATTACTGAGCAGTTAAAATCTGCATTTCTGGGCTTCAGAGTTTTTCAGCAGTCTCGACTGACACGGCAACGCACTAACAAAGCAATTTGGGATTTGTAGTATTAGCGGTGTATGCGCTATATACTGGCAAGCCAGCTCTAATACACATTTCAAGTCCAAGAAGCTGTCAAAGGATGTCAGGGGCAAGTTTGTAGACCTGCACTAGGCTGGAATGCTGAAAGACCCGCCTATGACCCATCTTCAATGTTCTGGCTGAGGCCAGAAGGTTCAAATTTAATATTCTACAGTGCATGACCCTGTTCATGTGGTGAAGTCTTTCTGTACCCTTAGAAGAGAAACAGCCTCAAAGCAGAATTTTTTCACCTCCATGTTTGACAGTGGGGATGGTGTTCTTGGGGTCATATTCTGCATTTCTCTGTCTCCAATTTTCGTCTCATCTGATCACATCACATTCTCCCAAGCCTTTTCTGAATCATTCAGGTGTTTTATGGTAAACTTCAGATGGGCCTGTTCATGTGCATTCTTGAGCAGAAGGACCATGGTGTGTTACCAGTGGTTTTCTTGGTGACTGTGGTCCTATCTCCTTTAGGATTATTAACAGGCTCCTCCAGTGCAATTCTGGACAAATCCCTCACCTTTCTCAGAATCATCCTTCCCTAATGGTTGCCTTACCCCGATTTATCCTTTCTCTCTCTGTTAAAATAAACCTAGGAGGTAAATTTACAAAATCAGCAAAGGATCAAATTATTATTGTCCCCACTGTTTGCCGCACACTGCAACAAGTCGAATGCATCTCTGTCGTCCCAGAGGGAAGCCTCTCCTGAAGCTGGCTCACAAGAAAGACTGCCAACAGTTTGCTGAAGACAACCTGTCCAAGAGCATGGATTATTTGAACCATGTCCTGTGGTCTGATGAGACTAAGATAAACTTGTTGGGCTCAGATGATGTGCAGCATGTGTGGTGAAGCCCTAGTGAGGAGTACCAATACACCAAAGTACCAAAACACAATTTTGCCTACAGTCAAGCATGGTAGCATTATGTCTGGGGCTGAATTTTTCTAAAAAGAAACAGAATTTTCTCCTCACCCCTTGCTGTTTTCTCCCTGTTCATCTATTTACCATTCTGCAGCAAGTTTTTAGTCTAGAGCTGTCCAGAGCAGTCCAAAGTTTAGCAGGTGGTGCGACAGTAATAATGGTCCGTGAAAACACAATGCTCCTTGTGTAGTTAAATAGACTATAAACTAAGCATGCTTTTTTTTATATTTCCATTATTTAAGTTACTTAAGAAATCATTTCAGCGCTAAAATTGTTTTGTGAATGCATAAAAGCACGAAAGAATCTATATTGCTAGTGTTAGCCACTAACCAGGAAGTGGCTAGCATCTAATGCTAGTTATGTGGATTCTTCAGCATTTTATATCCAGCTTTGAGAATTTCTCTTAGAAGGAGAAAATCCTGAAAATTCCACATATTGAGGAAGTGAATGGATTAAGGATGGAAGGAATGAAGACATTTGTTAAAGTATGCTGAAATAAGTAAAACAGTTAAGTAGATCACATCCTGAGAAAATAAAATATAAAATGTAACACAATCTCACAACCACACACACACACTTACATACAGATCTGTATTACCCAAATTGTGTCTAACAAATGTAAACTATTTACTTACATAATTTAATTGTATTTAATCAATGTCATTTGTGCCAATTTAATTTACTACTCAATTTAATCAATATAAAACAAAAGTGTATTGAATTAATTAGATTTAATCTATTTTATTTTTTATTAAATATAATTTTATATATTATTTAACCAAGCAGGCATTTTATTAAAAAATGTAGACTTAAAAACCAAGGTATGGTATGAAGAGGTATGGTATATAGTGGGACAAATAAGTATTTGATACACTGACGATTTTCCAAGTTTTGCGACTTACAAAGAACGAGATTTTCACCATAGGTAGAGACAGAATCTGAAAACAAAATCCAGAAAATCACATTGTATGATATTTTATTGCATGAAATAAGTATTTGATCACCTACCAACCAACAAGAATTCTGCCTCTCACAGACCTGTTAGTCTGTCTTCAAGAAGCCCTCTTATCCTCCACTTATTACCTGTATAAAAGACACCTGTCCACACACTCAATCAATCAGACTCCAACCTCTCCACTATGGGCAAGACCTGACTAAGGACACAAGGGACAAATTGTAGACCTGCACAAGAAATTCAAGATGACTGTCAATCTCCCTTAGGCCGGGGCTCCATGCAAGATCTTGCCTCGTGGAGTATCAATGATCCTGAAAAACGTGAGGGATCAGCCTAGAACTGCACAGGAGGACCTGGTCAATGATCTGAAGAGAGCTGGGACCATTAGTAACACACAACACCGTAATGGATCAAAATCCTGCATCGTTCACAAGGTCCCCCTGCTCAAGCCAGCACATGTCTGGGCTCATCCGAAGTTTGCCAAGGGCAATCTGGATGATCCAGAGAAGGTCATGTTCAGATGAGACCAAAATAGAACTTTTGGTATAAACTCCACTCGTCGTGTTTGGAGGAAGAAAAAGGATGACAAAAATCCCAAGAACACCATCCCAACCATGAAGTTGACCATGAATATAAATACATACCATTCTACCTTGAGTTGCCTTTTACAGTATTATTGTAATAAATAGGGTACCTTTGTCCTCCCATACTATGTTTATTGTATATTCTTTATATTTATATTAGATTTATTTATACACATTGCTATTTGCACTTCTGGTTAGATGCTAACTGCATTTCATTTGCCCTGTACTCTGCCCAATGATCTAATTTCATCTAATCCAAAAAATATAGTTAGTCAGAAGCTTGAGGACGTGATCAAAAGTTAGACATAGGAAACAAAATATTAAGTTTTAATTTACTTCTGACTATCTGTTCCTATACTTTTGCTCACCCAAATACTAGGTGGTAAGCCACTTCAACACAATGTTCTATGTTCAAATTCTGATCTACTATCTCATAATCACAAACAGTACATGTTTAATAAAATACTCCATCTTAGGCTGATCACAAAGCACTGGTGAAAAGCTTTTTAACAATATGTGAAACAGCTGCTTTAAACTTCATTAGACAACAGTACTGCCACAAGACATGAAGCTGGTTGAACTTTGTCAAGAAGTTAATCCATGGACAGCACAATGTGTAAAAATCATGCAATGATAAACTAAAACATGCTGCAATGCATTTAATCAGCAGTGCACTGCAGCACAGTACAATGACTTTAAAAAGCTTGTAGTTTCTCCATGCTCTTGGAGAAATTAATGCATCATTCAAAAAATGTATCAGGATGATGCCACCAAAGATAACCCTGTTATGTAACCCATTCAAAGATAATGCCATTGCTGACCGGTTGGACACACCAACATCATCCTACAAAAGTATGTTCACTTTTTTCTGATGCAACCACTTTGGTCACTGTTGGTCTATTAAAACTATGCTCATTTTAAAATCATGTTTATGTCTCCTAGATGCAAGTGATAAAAATGTAAGAAGTGCTCTCTGTGTGTATAAAAGCATGTCTGTGATGGAGCAACAGATCAAGCTCAATGAACAAAAGACGAAGAAACTATTTAAGCCGATTAATCAGACCGATATTTGGCTTTTTTTTATTAAACGGCATCTGACAATTGTATTGCAAATTAGACCGATTATTAGGCATCTGATTTGTAAATAACAGCATCAATCAACCTCTATTTTAGTACACAATTAATAAAATTATATGACTAATATGAAAAAACAAAACATGTAATCACTCATTTAAATGTAGACATTTTCACAAAGCATTATGCTAGAAAGTCTGTTGCCAGTAAGCCAGCATGATCTCCCTTAGGATGAAAAGAAAAGGTACTCGTTTTTAGATGGTGTGTAGAGGCAGACAGGGATCCACTAATACAGCCAAAAACACTAGATATACTGGGGTTTCTGCAAAATCTGTCCTTGTTGTGTATGGCCTCTTCCTGTGTGGATGCATAAACATACTGGCAAGCATGATTTTAAAAGACTAGAATTTGTAAAAACTCATATTGCCTGACATTCTGTACTTCTGCAAAAATTCACCATATCAGTAACATGTAATAATTCTTAAGACATAAGATGTATTGTACATACAACTGGTGCAACCTGAACTTTCTTTCGACTTCTCCCGTTAGTGGTCGCCACAGCGGATCATCCCCATGTTTGGTTTGGCACGTTTTTACACTGGATGCCCTTCCTAACGCAACCCTCCCCATTTATCGGGGCTTGGGACCGACACTAAGAGTGGCTGGTTCCCTCACCAGAGATCGAAACCCGGGCCACAGTGGTGATCGTGCCGCATCCTAACCACTAGACCACAACTGGTGCAACCTGCCAAGGAAAATAAGATTTGTAGGGTCTTTAGGCAGCCTTAAATAAAGATTTTTAGGGAGCCAGAACATATCATACCTTCATATAATTAATTAATTTTTTATTATACTTACATAAATTGTATTATTCTTAACTAAATTTCATATTTTTATTTTATTTTATATAGTTTATTTAAGTCTTTCTAAATAGAATTTTCTTAGGTAAAGGAGCAGATCTGGAAGGTTCACAGGTACTAAGGTTTTAAGTGAACTAGGATTTTTGGATGCTGTTGCCACTTCACTCTCAAGCATCCTCTCAGGTTTGCTGATGATGGAGTAGATGTCCAGTCTGTGTTACCTGCCTGCTGGCTCTTCGTTTTAGCTATGATGTCATAGGTAGTCTGCATGCACTTTAATCACAATGTTCAGTGTCCTTAACAAATGCATGACATATGTTTCTCTTTTCCTTTCTCTTTCTACTCTACTTTTTGAGCCACACGACCAGAGCTAAGGAGGTTAGGATCACTGGCATCTCATAAGTATGAGATGCCAGTGATCTTAACCTCCTTAGCTCTTCCGGATTCTTATCATTTGTAAACCACTCAATGATGCTGAGGATGGCTATATATGGACATGCTAATCCTCTGGATGATACCACTTAGAAACCATAAAGATGGCTTTGGACTGGAATGGGACTGAACTACATCAGTAAACAGTTAATAACAATTTATGTACAACATATTTATAACCATGATCCCCAGTAAAGTCAGTCTTGAAACCTTCCGTAAAAGTTTCCAGTTTCCAGTTTATTGTTGCATTCAATTTACAACAAAAATAACAAATGCAGCAGTAACTAAATCATTCAAAAACTAAGGGAATCTAAGGGAATATACATTTCAGTGTTGAATGATGTTCTGTTGCTATAAATAAAATTGTGTACTATGAAAGCATGAAAAAAAAAGGAAAAATAAATAAATTATATATGACAGTATATGAGGACTCCTAGCAATCACACCTATATGTGAGCATTCTCCAAACAGTGGCCACTGATGTCCCTGGGCATACAAGTATGTAGTATACATTTGCAGGCTGGGTTATAATTTCACTTCACTGAAACTAAAGGATCCAAACCTGCTTCATCATGACAGTGCTCTGTGCACAAAACGAGGCTTATAAAGAGACAGTTTGGAGAGGTTGGAGTATAGTGGCAAAAGCCCTGACCACCACTACACTAACAATCTTAGGGACGAACTGTAACACCAACCATGTCCCAAGGCCTTTTTACTTCTCCCCATAGCCACCTTAAAAAGAATTATTATATATCTAAAATATATAATAACAAATAATAATACACATTTCATAATAACAAAGAGTGTGTGTGGGGGCAGGGACTTAGAGGGCAATCTGTGGTAATGCCCAAGGAGTTGGTCAGGAATGTAGTGTATATATAAAAAAAAAATTTGTTTGTTTTTGTTTTTTAAATAAAAGTCAAACACATGAAAATATAAAAACGTTACTAGCTTGATCTGCAGGTAGTTGTTCTAAGACTAAAGTCCTATTAAAAAATAAAATGAACTTCAATACTTAAACAATTAAAATCAGATAGATAGCTAGATAGCTAGATAGCTAGAGATAGATAGATACCCGAGTTTCATCTCCGTGATCTGTCGTTGGATTCGGCATAAAAACACACCTAAAGGTAAATTATACAATAATACACCACTGACATACAAATACACCGCGACCATTATAATAACACCACGGATATATGTTACGTCAATTACACCAAAATATAATCAAATGCCTACGTCCAAAGCCGCAGAGGCCTGCTACCTTGGTATCAGTATTTAGCTGTTTAGCCAAGGTGGTTTATCATTTGGACACAGGCTGTTATTACAGCATCCTGCGGCTTCGGCTATTTGCCCTTAACAATAACGGCTTATTAGCGGCCATCACTGGTGTAGGGTCGGATGATGAGGATACTCGAGTCGTTTGCTTTTTTTAACCGATTTGTCTTAGGCGTTTTGTCGCCTAAAAACACAATACACACTTAAAGATCCATATCCAGCGTCAGAAATGGCAGCTAATCGACTACCGTTAGCCTGCGAGGTTACATCTAGACGTACTGCTGGCACAACCAAATAAAAAAAACAGCAGCAAATATCAGTTCAATTAAAAGAAATTAAATATAAAATGTTTACATACCAAATACAAAACTCGAACAAAGGCCTACTCATTATGCTTAGGATTTTATCCCTGCTTAACCGTTCAGCATCAGCAACCGTACCACGCTGAGCGAATGATAGGCGCTGCGGCTCAATCCCAAATACATCCCTATTGGATGTTGAACCTACTGCGTACTTCAGCTCACGGGTTTCATTACATATGTAGTGCGCAAATATAGGGAGTATGCAGCGATTTGGGAAGCAGACTGCAAAATTACGCTCTTACCCTCACAGGAATTAGATTATTCACTGTTATATACTGCTGTTGATAAAAATGTTTGATATATAATGTATATGTTATATCGTTCGTAGACAATGACACAATTCCCGCATTTTTGCCCTTTACCAGATAGATAGATAGATAGATAGATAGATAGATAGATAGATAGATAGATAGATAGATAGATAGATATCATTTAATTTCGTAGACTAAAATATTGTGATTTGTTTTCACCACAAAGGTTTGTTCAGATAAATTTTTTTATTGTGCAAGTTAGTTTTGACAAATAGATTAGTTCGAACCTTTGGCAAAATACGTATAATGTAACAAACTACCCTTAACAACTGCACTGATTTGCTTTTGAAAGTAATGATGAGTCAAAGGTCAATACAAGCCTTAAATATAGTCTTTAACATTAATTGAGAGAGAACCTGGCATGTAAACCTGACCTTGGCAACCTGACCAGGTAAAGAGGACATGAAAGAACCTGAGATTGTCAGATAACAACCAGTTGGGATCTCCTAACCTTTCTGTAATGGAGGCAAAGTACAACACAGTTGAGAAGGATGTCTGGCTCTCAAATGGGCAGGTATCATCCTCATGTACTATATGCTGAGATGCTCCTTTACACTATGTTCCACTCCAATTGCTCCAGCTCATAAAGCCAACTTGTGGATCACTCGTTGATAAAAAAATTCTACCTCATAGTGGTCCATGGGTCAGGGACATACATGGTGGTGTCAGTTTATTTGATTCTGTTAGGGGGTGAAGGTTTGCGTATTTAGAGGGTCAGCCAGTAGCAAGATGCATCTGTCTGGCAGTGCGGAATATGGTCAAACATCAGTTGCAGTCGGAGATGAGACAGGTATAACTGACAGCTAATGATAATTTTCGCCTGTGTCTTATTAATAGCAGCGATTTATTTATTTGTGTCTTTTTGTGCTTTTAGACTCCTGTTTCTAGTGAGCAAGTGTGCAATTCATAGTGACAATAGTAACAAGTATGCCCCCCTCCCAACAGACATTGTAAGTCAAAATGTAAAAACTACAGCTTGAAGTTAGTTTAGGTAAACAGGACAGTTTGTTTGCAATTTATTTGACTGTGCATGCACAATATAAAATTAATTAAATTAAGTAATCTTTTAAATTGGCATACATTTAAGTGATTAAATAAAATAAAATAAAATAAAATAAAATAAATAGAAAAATGTAATGAAACAGTGAACATTTGTTTGACCCCTTTTGGGTAATACAGATGTTTCAAGTATATAAAAGTGTGTGTGTTTGTGTGTGTGTGT
>MU551599.1:1650170-1729854 GCA_024362625.1 Silurus asotus | reverse complement strand
TGGGTGGGTGGGGGTTTTACATTTAATATTTAAGTTTCATATTTATTTATCTTTATTTCAGCATACTTTAACAAATGTCTTTATTTCTAAAATGATTCATTTATTCACTCACTCCCTCAATATGCGAAATTGAAACAGAATCACTATTGCCTGTCGTAAAAATGTTGGCGATGACAGTAAGTGGCAGCATTTTCGAGAATGTGCAAAACAAAATCTGAGTTTTCACACATACGTACTACAAATTGGTTTGTCGGTATGGAGTGTGTAGCCACAGTGGCACTGCACTCAAAGTGCGAGGCAGAAACTAAACAAACTTGTGGTCTGACAATATGTTTGTGAGAGAACAGATTTTGACTACATTTTCACACATAAAAAGGATTGCATTCAGTACTCATGTGCACTGCACTCTAAATCCAGAACTAAAATTGTTCAATACGAATACGTGTACCGTTACTCTCCTGACTATGATGCATTAAAACATAATGTAAAATACAAGAATGCTGTACCTTATCTTTTGCAGAAATTTAAATTGGTGCCCCACCTGCTGTTATAAGAACCTTTTCAATTATGACATGAATTTGGAACATTACAAATTTTAATGATAAAGAATACATAGACATCTTATACATTTGTTCATTTCTACTTTGTGGCAGCAGTTATAATAGTTATAGGTATGGCTTTGATAGTCAGATGTTCACAGACCTTTGGCCATATAGTGTATGGTTCTATATATTTACATCATTCTGCCATTTTAAATTAAAAGATAAAAAAAAATGTTAGACTGTGTTAACTTAAAATAATTGTTTTTGTTGCAAGTCCAGCAGGATTGCTGCAAATCTGTTCCCACTGTTACAGTGTATCTGTTTTTTAGGTTCTCAAAATGGCATGTTCTTTGATTTGGTCTTTAGTTAGGGTACACTGAAATGCTGTCGCTAATAAAGATTAATCACCCAATGCCAATCTGATTTAAAAATACCATAAACTACTGTATTAAAAGTATTAACTTACATGTAATGTCAGTGTGGCTGAGTGCTTATGTAATATATAACCGCTTTTGTCATAAGGTAATAATATATTAATTAAATATTATTACCTTATGACAAAAGCGGTTATATATTACATAAGCACTCAGCCACACTGACATTACATGTAAGTTAATACTTTTAAATATAGTTTAAATAGTTTAAATATTGACAATTATTACATCTTACATGTCATATTAACAATTCTGTACTTTATTAATCATATACACAAAACTCAAATCAGCCTTTTTAATCTATTTTAACAGCATGTTTTGATTTAAACATTTCTTCAGCCTGCTTTAGTCAAAAGACTGGATTTATTTTATAAGCCCTTCGTATGAAAAATATTACTTGAAAAATCAGACACATCAATTTTCTGAAATTCAGTCTCAGTCAGCCTTGGACAGAGCGCATCTTCTCCTGAACTCCTGTCCCCCACAGCAGATCCACTTATTGGCAACTAAATTATTATAATTAATAATATAAATTAGAATAAAAATAAATAAATAATTTAACAATTTAAAAAAAATGATTTATGAGCTTTTATTTAAAATTTCATAGTTATTTTTACATTTTCATAAAGCAATGTTTTTTTGGTACCCTTCATATTTAAGCACCATACCTTACATGTATCTATTTGGTTAGATAGCAGTAAGCACAAATTATTTTTCCAAATTTCAAAAAAATTTATTTAATTACAAAAAATGATATAAATAAGCCAGACATTTTATGCAAAAGTGTTTACTGGAAACTCACCCCACTTACTGCCTATAAAAACTGGGCATGCAGCATGCAAAGTTCTGGTATCCTCTTCTCCACTCTTTAGTAGGTTAAACCATATCACTGCTGAACCCTGTGAAATCAATGAAGTGAGTGCCATATTCACCAAGCTATTAAACAAATTTAGAAATGACTACCAGGTTCACTTACTATTTTTGGTGTTAGTGCAGCTCCAGTATTAGGAAACACAGTGGCACCACCAACATCAACATCACTCATCTAAAAGAGAACAGTCAAGTTTTAATTATATTAAGATAATGTGTTACAGTATGGAAGTAACATAGACTTTGCTAAATGTCAGAGACAGTAAAGAAAGTTTTACATAAACCAGGAGAGTTGCAATCCTTCTCTCAGTAAATGGAACACCGTCCTGTACAATAAACAAAGTAGGAAACGTTTTTGTATGAAAAAAATGCTAGACAAAACATTTTTTTTATTTTGTAGTATTCTGTTTTTACAGTTTAAGTGTAATAAATTGAGTAAAAATTATAAAGCTAAGGACTTTACCAAAGCATACCTCAACATAACTCTAACGTAACACTGCATTAAAAAAAAATGCCAGTACTGTATGTGTAATTTAGGCTAGTATGGCTGCTGATTAGTATCCATTTATGCAGTCATGGCTATAAGAGTAAAAAAATAGGGAGGTGGCTGGTGCTCCTGGAAAGTGAAACATATTAATCTTATGGATAAAATAGTAATTTCTAGTATTTACTTATAAACTTTCAAATATCTTTATATTGGAATATAATAGTAACATAAAGATAACAGTTCACTTTTATGTACACCTTACTTTGTTACATTTAGAAGTTTATAAACTTATTTTAAGTGTTCAAAACTATTTGATAGGTTGTATACAAGTTATACTATGTAAACATTTGCAAACTGGTCTAAAAGTGTCCCACCAATAAATCATAGTGTGGTTCATATTGTCCTCCAATTCCATAATTTGCTACCTAAAAAAGGAAAAAAAAAAATAATTAACATCTTTTTTTCAGTTAATGTCTAACAAACATATAACTTATATTCGTGTGAATATTTCGAATATATTATTGAATAAGTAATCATTATTCATTCTTTTCAAGCCGCCATTGAACAACTTAATTGCTTGCAATACCTAAGTTTAGAGCAGGGTTTGTAATCCAGTGTACCAGAATGAGGCTGTAGCAGGATTTATACAAACACCAGAAAAAATAAACTGCAAAATAATCTACATATTAAAAAATGCATACTCAATTCAAATTAATGTGTCTTTTAAACAATTTGCCATATCATGTTTTTGACAATTTGGTAGGACAGATCATACACCATGACCACGCACAGCAATAACACAAAAGGTAGCTATACTGCATATTCTTGCAAGTTTTAAAGCAGAATCAAGAAAGAGAAAAAAGGGAATTTAATGCAGTGGATGCAAGACACATCATGCTTACTTCCCTTTGACATTGGAAGATGCCCAGCAGGGCCATCAGCAGGGAATTGTCAGAAACCAGTGGGCCCAGGTACCACCATTTACTGTCTGGAGAAGACTGGCTAGAAGTCATATTCATAGAAGAATTGCTGGCAAAAAGCCATACATCTGACACGGAAACGAGGCTAAGCACTCAATTTTGCACAAAAATATATGAACTTTATATAGGAACACCTTTTCGGTGATGATTGGCCACAAATTTATTCCGCAGCAGGAGAATTAATGCTGGTTTGAAGCCAAAGGGAGATCATACCAAATAATGATTTGAGTTTTCCTCTGTTCACTTACTTTGCATTTATTTTTTATTTATTTATTTTTTTCCCAATTCTTTTTATTGAAAAATCAACATTGACAGATACAAAAATGTAAACAGAAATTCTCAGTTTTTTCTTTTTAAACAAACACAGAAAGAAAACACCCCCACCCCCAAAACACAGACAAAACCACAGACAAAGACACACACACACATGCACACGCACGCACACACACCCCACATCCCCCTGCTTAAACAACTGAAGAAACAAAACAAAGGTCATTACTTTGCATTTATAAACTTTCTTTTGGCTTCTCCCATTAGGGGTCACCACAGCGGATCATCCGCATGTTTGATTTAGCACATGTTTTTACACTGGATGCCCTTTTTAACACAACCCCCCCTATTTATTGGGTTGGGACCAGCATTAAGAGTGCACTGGCTTCTGCAACCCTTCCCTGACCGGGAATCGAACCCTGGCCACAGCGCTGAGAGCGCCGCATCCTAACCACTAGAACACCAGGGACCCCTAGTTACTTTGCAGTTATAAAATTACAAAAAGAAAGAACTATAATATATAAAGTTTTAAAAGAGTTTTTCTTTACAGTATTTTTTTTACACCTGCTTAATAGTTGTCATAAATCATTATGACAAACTTCACATCATTGTAGTCCTATTACTTGATTTTCAAGCAACTAAGTGTTAGTATAATTTATAAAATAATAATAATGATACAAATAATAACATAATACAAATATAATGCAATAATAATAATATAAAAATAAAATAAAATAAAATAAGAAATGTTTCACCTGAAGTTCTTCTGCAGTATCCATGTCCAAACCAGTGATGTCAGCAATTCTCTGATTGATATTGGCAACCACAGGACTCTCATCATTAGATAACCATGCACTAAAAGAGAAAGATCCCTGATACTCAATTATCTTAACTTTCATGAAATCGAGAGGTTATTAAATGCATTAAAAGAAGAGATTTAAATGGCTTATACATGAGATTTTTAATGAAATTTTACAAACATAATGAAGTGCGTAATTAGAAGAGGTAGTTATTCATAACCTATGCCTATACCTTTATTATTGCAAACTTGCTATTTCTTACAGGTCATACCTCTTTGAAACCCGAGCTTTGGTGGAAATAAGCTTCCCAGTAACAGGGTCCAAAACTTTAGCTCTGGCAAGCTATGGATAATAAGAAAAGGATGTTTGTAAATAATTTGGTTACATTTCATAAATTCTTTAATTTGCAGAATTCCTTGTTTTAGAGTCACACAGGTAACAAACATAAAATGCAAATATAAATCTTTAAAACACAGTTGTCACTATACCTATACACCAAAACAATTATTTTTTTTCCCTGAATGGACTTATTAATAAACTTATAAAAAAATAAATAAATGAAAGCATGCCAAAATTTGAAAAAAAGTTTCAGAGTCACCTTTGATCTAGAAAGTGTTTTGATGACCTCGATCTCATTTAAGGAAATAAAGTCATGGTATCTGAGGATGAGAGGTTCATCCCATTCTTCTTCCTCTTTAGCAGGGCCATATATCAGCCAAGGGTTCCCTTTACCATTTGTGTACCTACAAACCAATTTCCTCTGTCTCTTAGGGTTCTATGAGTCAAAATAAGAAAATAATATAGCATTTTATACAACCTAAGAACAGTCTTTGGGGAAAAAAATATAAAAGTATAAATGGAGCCAGGTCAAATTTGCCATAAAGAGTCTGAGTTGCTTGGGCTCATTTTGCTTGATTTTATAATTATGCTAATGCTTGTCCATCTGCACTGTGCAGCACCATCCAATGTATCATTTATACATTTTAGAATTTATCTTGATCCTTTTTACAGCAATTTATTTTATGGGCTTCTAGCAAGCATATAATTTATTATATTGTTTAAGCTCCCGATTACTGGAATAATGTTGAGCCCTTGAGCAAGGTCCTTAATCTTCTTTTCACCAGGGGCACTGTATCATGGCTAGAGATAAATTCAGAGGGACTAATTTCTAATGGTAAAATTTATATTTGTATCAATTTCATTTTGTTAAACTGCTTTGGGACAATGTTCATTTGTAAAAGTGTTATACAAATACATTTCAAATTATTTAAATTTGAACAAAACTTGCAAATCTCCAGTGCATACTTGCTTTTGAAGAAAGTACCAAGGATATTGCTGTCTTTCTGATCACTTAAAAAATATTGTAAAAGTTTAATTTTATAGTGCAATTTACCATTTTAATCCCCTCCCCTCTACACAAGGCCTCATAATTTTTCCATGGATTATAAACACCAGACATGTCAAGTGAAGTAATGAAGTGCAGCATTCCATCCCAGTATTTAATATTCTCACTCAGGTTGTAGGTGTATGCAGACTGGAGTATAGTCTGCAAATCTAAATCATCTGTGGAGATGGAACAGAGTTAAAGGTTTAAGAAGAAATACAAGTTTATGTAAAAAAAGAAACAAGGTCTGACTAATTTATACATGTTTTTGTACATGTTTTTAAATGTTTTCTTGATTAAAATAAACAAAAAGTGAAATCTTTCTAAGCTCCTGCATATACTTGAAATATAAATTTATTACAAAATCACGAATTACCATAGTGCTGTAATATCTGTGTTGCTTCAGGTGGAAAGGGTGAGTTCACTACTTGAGACTGAATAGAGGTAAGAAGAGTCTGAACTCTCTGTTTGGTGACCATGGCTTTTGCTCCATCATGGAGCTTCTTCATAATCTCCCCAAGCCACTGAATGGCACACTGAAACTTCTGATTCTGTTGAGCAATCACAGCAATGTGGAAACACTCATCTGGGCTCAGGGTAGATTGAGTTTCCATCTCTTAAACACAGAATATATAGATATTTTAATTACAATGATATTTGCATAAAAAATAATGTTTCTTGTCAAAGTGGTAAACATGACTAAAATAACAAATAATGTAAAATATCAAATAAATTAATGTAAGTTAATTCCAGTAATTAACAAGTAATGAAACTTACTAATTATGTCCTCCGGATTTAGTCTGTAGAGTTCCTGCAGTCTAACAATAGCACCTGCTATGCCATCCAAATTATTTTCACTGGGAATTAGCTGTGATTTTGACCTTAACATGTCAATATCTGTACATATTAAACATAAGAATAACCATAAAGTGTTACATTGATAATAGAAAGTCATAATTATAAAACAGCATACAGATATAAAAAAAAAAAACATTTTAACTATTAAGACATCTCCATGTGGTGAATGATTCTCTATTATGGTACTGAAGAAATATTAGTCTATTTATTAACACAATTTGCAAAAGCAAATGTACATTATAATCAGAATCTTTTCATTAAAAAAGAATTTTCCATGGAAGATTTCTCACTGTCTAGTAGGAAGGCCATTCTCAGGCTGAGCAATGAGAACACTACTGTGTTATATAAGCCATAAGTTCACTTATAATGTGGAAACTAATTTAATGACAAAGCCACAAGATGAAAGTGATAGTATATCTTAGCAACCCTATGACAAGTTAACAAGTTAAACTCTTTCTTTCATCTGTTGATGGGACACATTTATCATTTCCCTACACACTGTGTATAAAGTCTGGCAGTATTATGAAAGCAATTTGACAAAAAGTCAATGGTTATTAGATGGTTTATTTGTAAGTTTTTAAGTTAAAGTTTTTGCAAAATCTTATCTTAAAGTACATCAAATATGTCCATTCAACGTAAACTTTGTATTGCAACATCATGATATCAATCATGATATCAATATCAGACCATTTCAGATTTGACAGGATTCAGACTGTGATGTTTCCACAATTTGCAAACAAATGTACAAATTTTAAAAACCAACATAACTACATACATACCAAACCGTGAATCTTTTGTACCTTTACACCCCTAATATATATATATATATAAGCTCTGCTACCTCCAGCTCCGCCTCCTGTCTTTTACTCAATGCCACTGTCTCTAAACCATACAACATCGCAGGTCTCACCACAGTCCTATAAACTTTCCCTTTCAATTTTGCAGATACCCTACTATCACAAATCACTCCTGTCACTCTTCTCCACCCACTCCACCCTGCCTGCACTCTTTTCTTCACTTCTCTAACACACTCTCCATTACTTTGCACTGTTGACCCTAGGTACCTGAATTCCTCCACCTTCTGAAGCTCTTCTCCCTGCAACCGCACCACTCCACTGCCCTCCCTCTCATTCACACACATGTATTCTGTCTTACTCCTACTGAGTTTCATTCCCCTTCTCTCCAGCGCATATCTCCACCTCTCCAGGCTCTTCTCAACCTGCTCCCTACTCTCACAACAAATCACAATATCATCCGCAAACATCATAGTCCAGGGAGACTCCTGTCTGACCTCGTCCGTCAACCTGTCCATCACCACTGCAAACAGGAAAGGGCTCAGGGCCGATCCTTGATGCAGTCCAACCTTCACTCTAAACCAGTCTGTCGTACCTACTGCACACTTCACTGCCGTCACACTGTCCTCATACATGTCCTGCACCACCCTCACATACTTCTCTGACACACCTGACTTCCTCATACAATACCACAACTCCTCTCTTGGCACCCTGTCGTACGCCTTCTCTAAATCCACAAATACACAATGCAATTCCTTCTGTCCTTCTCTATACTTCTCCATCAACATTCTCAAAGCAAATAAGGCATCTGTGGTGCTCTTCCTCGGCATGAAACCATACTGTTGCTCACAGATGGTCACCTCTTCTCTCAGCCTGGCTTCCACTACTCTTTCCCATAACTTCATGGTGTGACTGATCAACTTAATACCCCTGTAGTTACTGCAGGTCTGCACATCTCCTTTATGCTTAAAGATCGGTACCAGCACACTTCTTCTCCATTCCTCAGGCATCTTCTCACCTTCCAAAATCCTGTTAAACAATCTGGTTAAAAACTCCACTGCCATCTCTCCTAAACATCTCCACGCTTCTACCGGTATGTCATCTGGTCCAACCGACTTTCCACTCTTCATCCTCTTAATCGCTGCTCTCACTTCCTCCTTACTAATCCTATCTACATCCTGCTTCACCAACTCCACATCATCCAACCTTCTCTCTCTCTGATTTTCCTCATTCATCAGCTGCTCAAAATACTCCCTCCACCTTCTCAACACACTCTCCTCACTAGTCAACACATTTCCCTCTCCATCCTTTACTGCTCTAACTTGCAGTACATCCTTTCCAGCTCGGTCCCTCTGCCTGGCCAATCGGTACAAATCCTTTTCTCCTTCCTTAGTGTCCAACCTCTCATACAGCTCCTCATATGCCTTTTCCTTGGCTTTCGCCACATCCCTCTTAACCTGCTGCCGCATCTCCTTGTACTCCTGCCTACTTTTCTCATCACTCTGTCTATCCCACTTCTGTTTTGCCAACCTCTTTCTCCTTATGCTCTCCTGCACTTCCTCATTCCACCACCACGTCTCCTTGTCTTCCTTTCTATTTCCAGATGTCACACCAAGTACTTTTCTAGCTGCCTCCCTCATCACTCCTGCAGTAGTTGCCCAATCATCCAACACCTCCTTAACACCACTGAGCCTCTGTCTGACCTCTTCCCTGAACCTCACACTGCACTCTTCCTCCTTCAGTTTCCACCATCTTATTCTTCTTTCAGTCCTCACTCTCCTCCTCTTCTTCTTCGCCTCCAAAACCATCCTACAGACCACCATCCTATGCTGTCTAGCTACACTGTCCCCTGCCAACACCTTACAGTCGCCAATCTCCTTCAGGTTGCATCTCCTGCATAGCACATAGTCCACCTGTGTGCACCTTCCTCCACTTTTATACGTCACCCTATGATCCTCCTTCTTCTTAAAATAAGTGTTCACCACTGCCATTTCCATCCTTTTTGCAAAATCTACCACCATCTGCCCTTCCACATTCCTCTCCTTAAAACCATACCTACCCATCACCTCCTCGTCACCTCTGTTCCCTTCACCTACATGCCCATTAAAGTCCGCCCCAATCACTTACCTTTCTTTCCTAGGTACACCATCTACCACTTCATCTAATTCACTCCAGAATCTTTCCTTCTCCTCCATCTCACAGCCAACTTGTGGAGCATAGGCACTGATGACATTTATCATCATCCCTTCAACTTCCACCTTCACGCTATCACCCTATCAGAAACTCTCTTCACCTCCACTACACTCTTACTGTACTCTTCCTTTAGAATCACCCCTACACCATTTCTCTTTCCATCCACACCATGATAAAACAGTTTAAATCCACCTCCAATGTTCCTGGCCTTACTCCCTTTCCACTTGGTCTCCTGAACACACAGCATATCTACCTTTCTCCTCTCCATCATATCAGCTACTTCTCTCCCTTTACCCGTCATAGTACCAACATTTAAAGTACCAACCCTAACCTCCACTCTCATACACTGCTCCTTTCCCTGCCGTCTCTGTAGACGTCTTCCTCCTCTCCTTTTCCTCCTTCGGCCAACAGTAGCCCAATTTCCACCGGTACCCTGTCGGCTAACGATACCTGTGGCGGTCGTTGTTAACCCGGGCCTCGACTGATCCGGTATGAAATTCTCATTTGTGATCCGCATATTTGATTTGGCACATGTTTTATGCTGGATGCCCTTCCTAACGCAACCCTCCTCATTTACCCGGGCTTGGGACCGGCACTAAGAATGCACTGGCTTGTGCCTCCCTAATGGCTGGGTTAATATATATATATATATATATATATGTGTGTGTGTGTGTGTGTGTGTGTGTGTGTGTGTGTGTAACAAAAAGCTTGTTACACACATGTAACAAAAAACTTGTTACACACAGTGACTAAAACAACTAACTGAAAAACACACAGTGACAATGTTCTGTGTTCTGCAACAAGGATAGATCCTTAAAGACACCCAGGAACTTGTAATTACTTACTTGTGTGTGTGTGTGTGTGTGTGTGTGTGTGTGTGTGTAACAAAAAGCTTGTTACACACATGTAACAAAAAACTTGTTACACACAGTGACTAAAACAACTAACTGAAAAACACACAGTGACAATGTTCTGTGTTCTGCAACAAGGATAGATCCTTAAAGACACCCAGGAACTTGTAATTACTTACTGTCTTCACTTGATGCAATGATGTTTGTACTGTATGTAAATTTAGTAAATTAATAGCCTGTATATCTATAGTCTTAGGTGAGGTGTGAAACACCAAAATACAGTAGCAGATGACAAAACAGAAATCAATACAAAGCAGAATTATTGAAAAAATACAAATGTATTTTAAGGCATCATTATTATCATTATCATCATCATCATCATCATCATCATCATCATCATGACTATTATTAGTATTATTAGTATTTTGTCTGTTCATTGGAACCATATGATATTTATTCTCAAACTTTCCATTCACAGTACACAGGTTTAAGGAATAAATTCCAACACCTCATAACTTAACAGAAGCAAGTCTGTAAGCCTGTCAAAAGGCTAAACGTCGTTTATAGCTATAGTAAATAATTAGTAGTCTAGTTAAGAATTTTTTTATATAATTTTTGGAAGCCTTACCTTTGGAGATATTTGTCTTTGTGATTTCCTTAATTGCAGTGCCAACATTTATTAGTTGTTTTACAAATTTGTATGCAATGAGTGGATTGCTGATTAATTTTTCTGGATCTTTTGAGTTATCATCAGAGATGCATTCAAGACTTTGAAGAGCCCTGTTATTAAAAAGTTAAGGTGATATTTTAAACACTATTGTAACCAACACACCTTTCGACAATAGTCGTCTTTCTTTTAAACAGACCATCTCAAAACAACCTATCAATGAAATGACAAGTTATTCTGATGAAATAAAACTGAATTGTTGCATACATTTAATTTGTTCATGTCTATTGAAACTCTTAATTGCCTAATTACTTAATTGCAAAAGAAAAGAAAAGAAAAAGACCTTAGGTGCAATTAGAAAAATTTTACTCCATTTTCTTAATCGACATTATATGTACTAAGACAATGAGAATGTTTTCTCAGGGTTCCTACCTTTTCAGTAGATCCATTTGGTTTTCCAGCGATGAAATGTAGAATCTGAGGCACTGAGAAAGATCATTCCTAATGCCAATGAGATGGGTCATATGATCTGTAAACCAGAATTGGCTTAAAAAAATGTTTCATCTAAACCTTTTAATTCACCAAATTGATTTATAAATCATTAGAAACTAGTTTATTAAACGGACAGAGCATGTAGGACGTTTTAGGGACAAAGTGAGAAAGGCCCGATTGAGATGGTTTTGGACATGTGCAGAGGAGGGACATGGGGTATATTGGTAGAAGAATGCTGAGGATGGAGCCACCAGGAAGGAGGAAGAAGTAGAAGAGAAGAAATGTATTCATAAATCAAGAAAGAATGACAAATTATAATTCCTTTTAAGAGAGTTGAGCGAGTGGAGGACAGAGCCTATGGAACAAGCGATAAGAAACACTTGCAGTTGATGAGACTAATCTGTTTCAGTCTGTCGGCGCTAATAAAAAGGAGAGAAACACCAGCTTCAGGGAGAGCGCCACCAAGCATAGGCGAGCGTAAGGGGCACTGAGCGCGGGCGCGCGCCGGTGAAAGACGGGACGGCCGGAAGTGCACTCGGGCGCATGCCAGGGAAAGGCTTGCCGGTCTGCATGGAAACTCGGACGGGTACTGAGGAAAGAAAGCGTGCCGATCCGCGAGTAGGACGGGCGGACGTCGGAGGAAGTCGGGCCGATCCGCGAGTGGCCGGCGTATGTACTGGAAAGCGCCGGGGTGAAAAGGAAGTAAACAAGGAAAGCTCTGGCTGGTAAACGCTTGCCTGTTTCTTCTTTTTTTTCAGCACGAAACCATTTGGATATATCTATAGTCTTAGGTGAGGTGTGAAACCAGAATTATTGAAAAAATACAAATGTATTTTAAGGCATCATTATTATCATTATCATCATCATCATCATCATCATCATGACTTCTATCATAGTAAAATCAAAGTGCTTTGGTTCACTTTATTTTGGTTTCAATTTGTCCTTATAGAAACAAAGCATATTACTAGAATTGTAAAAATGTTTATGCAGATTTGTAAATGTTAAATACATACATTAATACAAATACGTAAATAGAAATACATCCACATTTATTAAATATACTATTATGCATATTTGTTTTTTTGAATGTACCTTTGTTTTTATATTCATGCTTGTTAAGTATTTTGTGACAACCAATATATCTCCACTTCTTATAACCAAGAATACTGTTTAAACATGCTAAAGAAAGTTAAATTATCTTTATTTTTTACCTGTTGAAGAGTAGAACTCATTGGTCCCAGCACAAATGTCCAGAATCAGAAAAATTATCCACTTTATGTCCATTATTTATTTGAATATTTGTCGACTAGCCCAATGCACAACAATCAAGTAGATGCATTAAAGGCACTTTTGAATACAGAAGAGTTGTGACTGTGAAAAACCTTCAGAGGAATTATGTTGCTTGGAACACTGTCTGATAAATACCTGCCTTTTAAAAGCCAGACTCATTTGGCAATACTCCTGAAGTCAGAAAAGTAAGGCTATAATAATAGGGTTACTTACCATAACTGTTTGTGAAACAGTGTGACTAATGCCAGTTAAGAAAGACATAATAAACATAAATGCATGTTTATACCTTTATTTACTCTATAGTATAATCTATGTAGTCTTGGGCATATTTCAACTAGTGGAATAGTTATGCATTTTAATTTTTTATATTATTTGTTTTAAAGTTGTTTTTCTATTAAAGCACTTTACATGTGGGGTTTCTCTGTAATAATGATAAAAAATTGGTACATCTGTACAAATCCTTTATAGAACTAACAATAGACTAACTTTAATTTTACAGTAAAATTCTGCATGATATAGTGCTCCAATCACAGTAAGAAAATGCTCTGTGCTTGAATAAAATAACACATATTCCAAAAATGTTGTGACCTAGTTCTAAAAAAAAAAATAAATAAATAAAAAATCACATCTGGAAGAGAACTGATTTGAACTTGATCTAATCTTCCCATGGACCTTGAACTAAGTCAGTTTTGTAATTTATCTAAACAACATTTGCAATGAAAGCATCTACTGAAACGCACATGCAAATACTGTCATTTATATGATATCTTTTTATAAATAAATGATCAACCTATTACTACTTCACTTTGTCAGGCAGGTCTTATTTAAGAGATTTTTTGATTGCGAACAGGTGTAGCAGTAATCAGGCCTGGGTGTGGCTAGAGAATTGAACACAGGTGTGATAAACCACAGTTTTAATGGGGGAAAATACCTTTTTCCCACATGGCCATGGAGTTTTGGATTTGGTTTTTCCTTAATAATAAAAAACTTCCATGGATATTCCATGGCCCCTCTGATAGACACCGGCCGTTTCCAGAGCCACCCGATTGTGAGGTTGCGGTCCATACCTCTAAGGGCGACCCGACAGACTCAAGCTCCTCTGCAGACGACGCCTCGCATCCGAGCTATCCTGAAAGCGACAAGACGCCTGCAAACTCTCCTGAAGGCGACGTCTCGCCTCTGGGCTCCTCCAATGGTGACGTCTCACTCCCTAGCTACCTTGAAGGCGATGTTTTGCTCCCGAGCTCCCCTCTGAAGGTGATGTCTCGCTCCCAAGCTTCTCCCACAGTGACGTCTCGCCCCCGAGCTCCTTAGTCGGCGCCGTCTCACCTCCAAGCCTCTCCGATGGCGACGTCTCGCTTCCAAACCTCTCCGAGGGTGACGACGTGGACCAAGGTCCTTCTCAATGTGATGTCACGCCTCCGAGTCCCTATCCAGGCGACGTCACACTTCCAGGTCCCTCAGAGGACGACAAAGCATTCCCGAGTTCCTCTGAAGGCATTGTGACAGGTTAAAGCCCCGCCAAAGGTGTCACCATGTTCTTGAATCCGCCCGTGGGTGCTATCATACCCCAGGATATGCTCCAAACACCTGCAGAGGACGTTGCTGTACCTGTACTCCACAGGGGGGGTTGCTCAGCCCCCGATCCCCACCGAGGGCATCGTTTTGCTCTGTTCTGCTTTAGCTTCTGGACTTCGCTGTGGGAGTTCCTCGGTCTCCGATTCCTGTTGAGAAAGTTGCTTAGCTTCCGATCTCCACCAAGGACGTCCCTCAACCTCCGGTCTTTGTCAAGGATGCCGCTTAGTTCCAGTTCCCCGCAGTGGGCGTCACTCGGCCCCTGGACCCCACTGTGGGTGTCGTTTGGCCTCTGAACTCCGCCATGGGCGCCGCTCGGCCTCTGAACTTCACAGAGAATGATGCTCCATCTCTGATCTCCACCAAGGACTTCGGTCAGCCTCCGGTCTGCTCCTTGCCAGGTCTCCGTGGTGGGCGTTGCTCCGTTCCAGGTCTCCATGGTGGGCGTCGCTCCGTTCCAGATCTCTGTGGTGGGCGTCGCTCCGTCCCTGGTCTCTGTGGTGGGTGTCGCTACGTTCCAGATCTCCCTGATAGGCGTCACTCTGTTCCAGAGTTTCCCCTGTCCCACGCCGATGCTAACCGGGCTTCCTTTGACCCTGGACGGTTGGAGAGGCCTTCCTCGAGGTGCCCGGGGCACCTGCCGTGGGTTTTGGGGCGTCAGGTTTTACCACTGGAGGGGGGAGGTAATGTCAGGGATCCCACTGCCACGCCCCCTTGGTAGCTGTCAGGGATCCCCCTGCCTTGCCCCCCTTGGTAGCAGTCACGCTGCCTATTTTTGCTTTGATTCCCGACAGCTGTGGCTCATTAAGGAGATGACTATATAAACTCACGTTCTCGAGTCACAGGCTGTCGGTTCTTAAAGGTCATGCTGGTGATCTCGTGGATCTTTGACCACCAGCCTTCCCTGCTGGTTCTGTCTCCGGACTCCGGCTCCATGTGGATAACTCTGCCATTGGAGCTTAACTTTCGTTTTGGATTCTACTTTCCTTTGTGGATTTCTCATCCCGAGCGGATATGCTTTCTGTTTGTGACTCTTCTTGTTTGGTATGTGTTTGGTTTAGTTCTGAATAAACTATGATATAGCTACTTCCGCTTCCGCGTTGTCACCCTGACAACCAGCAGTTCCAGAAGCAATACTGTCCTGTTTCCATAACCTCTGTGTTCAAACCAACCAGACTGGACAAATTGAAATTACATCTACAGAACCATTCACTTTCACCCACCACTGCAAAAGCTACAATTGTTTTTTCAGGCAGTGTTCCGTAAACACACCGTTAACATGCATTGTTCTAAAAGCAACAGGGTCACAATATTCCTTTTAACATTCAGAACATGACATGTGGAGGAGAACATGAAGTTTTGTAAATAAAATGTGTCAAGTTAACATAGAAGTTGCATGAGGCATGGCCACTTATTCCAGGACAAAATATCAGATGAGTAAGCTACTTCCCATCTTCTGTTGAATATATGTGGTTTAGTGATGAAAATAAAAAAAAGAAACTTTCTCAGCAGCAGCTTGGCAACAGTAGCTGTAATCCACATATACATATGGATAAGGAGAACAACAGCTATATTTAACAGAGCTATATGTAAGAAATGTAGTTTTAGCTTTTATAATTACAACATTTGCAACAATTACAAATAGTTAACATTATATAGCTGCAGTAAAGCAACCAAGTATCATGGCAAATCAATGTGGATCTCCATGACAAGCAATTAATCCTACCATCAGGAATAAATGCACATAGTAAAGCTGCTTAAAGACAATGTGAATAGCAAAATATACTGTAAATAAACTTTAACTTAAATTTGAAATTTTTTTGTGTGTTAGTTATGTTAAATTAACATCATCTTATACAGCCAAAACAAGGCACTCAACTTTTGTTATATCTGATTATGTTACATATTATTATTACTTACAGCTTTTTTCACTCAATTATTTATCCTTAATTTTTTCAATCAAAGCTGTTTAAACGAAATTGACAAAGATACCAAAACTTCTTATATGGAATATAACATTGTAAAGTTATTTCATGCATTCCAAGTTATTGACACTGTTTGTATTCTTGGTATGTTGTATGCTTAACATGACTACCGTATTTTTCGGACTATAAGCCGCTACTTTTTTCCCACGTTTTGAACCCCGCAGCTTAAACAACGAAGCGGCTTATTTATGGATTTTTCCTGGGTTTTTCCCAGTTTCACAAACTTCAAGCCAAAAAACTGAGCGACATAACATTAGACCAATGAAATTTCCGAACAGAAACGAAAAAAACGCACTTTACCTGTGTCCTGAGCTGCACGGCATCGGGAGAAAAAACTTCCACCGGTGGCACACAACGATGAAAAAGATAAACTCCAGAGAGAAATACAGTGGTACCCTGACCTATGAGTTTAATTCGTTCTGTGGACGAGCTCGTATCTCAATTTGCTCGCACATCAAATCAGTTTTCCATATTGAAAATGCTTAAAATGGCATTAATCCGTTCCAATCCCCATAATGACACCCAGTTTTTATGTTTTATGTTTTATGTTATGGCATCTCAAGCTCATACCTAAATTTTTTGCTCGCCTAACAAAGCAAAAAGAAATCAACCGAGTGACCGCTCGTACCTCGGAAAACTTGTACATTAATGCACTCGTAGGTCAAGGTACCACTGTAGTTGTGAAAGGAAGGAGAAAGACAGTGAACAATGACTTACTTGGTCGGCTACAGTTTAGATACAAGCCGTTGTAACGCGTTGAGTCTGAGTCATGGGATAGCTCGCTAACTCCAGTAACAACAGAAATCATATAAGCACAGACAGGTTTCTAAAACTCATGCTTTTTTATTTTTCTTGGCAACAGCGTTATGGGTTAGTCAAAGAAACTTAGAAATGAGCATCAGAAAATAATAAGGACATAATCCTCGGTCTTACACACACGCAGTAATAGCGGAAGAATGCAGTGGCATGCTATTCCCAAAATACTGCTATGCTCCTAATAGAAGCGCAACATATTGCATTTAGTGTCTTTCGTTAAAGCCTGTGTAAAGTTCATTAGTTTCATTAGTTTTACTGCGGCTTATAGACAGGTGCGGGTTATTTATGTTAAAAATAAAAATCTGTCAAATTCAGTGGGTGCTTATATAAGGGTGTGCTTTATAGTCTGGAAATTGCGGTAGTTTATATAGGATTTGGACATATGACAGAGTATTTCTGTTTCCAAATACACTTCCTCATATAAGTTTTGGAAAGTTTTTTCGAGTATGGCCGTTCATGATCATGAAAGGTGGAATTTCTTGTATGTACACTTTTCCCTGAAGAGGGTGTGTACAAAGCAACCAGAGCAAGACCAAGAGCACGCCCATCAACATGCTTCATTAACTTTCAAGACATAGCAGCACTGAACAGGACTTGCTCAAGAAAAATGTCTCTAAAGAAGTGTGTTTTGGATGTAAGTGAAGTATAACCTTGTTCAGTTCTTACCATATAGAAATGTCCTGCTGTAGTTGTTGTGGCTGTTGTTCTTGATATTCAATTTCACACATGGTATCTGATTTTGTATAAAAAATGTGGAATCTGATTGTTAACCAATTTGAGACTATAAAGTTTTTGTTTCTGTTTTATTTATGGCGATATCACCGCTTGCAAATGACCACTACGTAAAAGCTATGCATGCTTGAGGCTCTATGACTTTGCCCATGGCAAACCTCCAGGAGTTCAACAGTTTCCAGACAGAAGCGTAAAGCTGTATCATTTTAAAATAAATCTAATAAAACTAAAGACTCTTCTTACATATGAAGGATGCAAGGCTACTTTATAGGTAATAAAGATTAACATGAGATTGGCCGAAAATGAGTGTTATTCCCCTTTAAGGAGAAAAAAAAGGTACATTTTAATTTGATGGCTAATAACATATTTACCAATGGGTAGCAATCCCTCTTCTTTTACCAACAGTCCATGTACATCTAGGAATTGAGATCAGTTGCTGTAGTTTAGAGAGAGGAATGGCATCCAATAAATGTCCAAAACTGGATTCTTGCTGCCCAAAGGTCTTTGCTGCATGTTTTGTTTAATGAATTTCAAATGATGAAAGGTCTGGGCTGCAGGCAGACTTACTTGTATACTTTGTATACTTTGTATACTACAAATCTCTACTGTTGGAATAGACGCAATATGCATTAGCATTGTCTTGCTGAAATATACAAGCCCTTCCCTAAAAAAGAGGTTATCTGGAAGAAAGCCATGTTAAAAGCTCTAAAAACTATATATATTGGCCAATATTCTCTAGGAACTAATGCACCCCATACCATCAGTAATTCAGGTTTTTAAGCAGAGCATTGATGACAAGCCGTTTGGTCCCCCACCTCTTTAGTCCAGAGGACGCGGCATTCATTGTTCCAAAAGATTTTTAAATTTCAATTTGTCTGACCACAGTTTTCCACTTTGCCTCAGTCTATTTTAAACAATTAAATTTGGAGATGCAGTTTTTGCAAATTGATGAACCTCAACCCATCTTCACTTACTGGACACTCTGCCTCTATAATATGCTCTTTTTTTAAAATACCTAATCATGTTACTGACCTTAGTAGCAAAATGTTTCTCTGGCATTTTTTTTTTTATATAACACGATTCCCAGTCAGGGAACCAACCAATCCATTAGGGTTTTTGTTTTCTTAAAAATCAAGGCTTCACATTCTCAGGTTCCAACCTCATTTGCAAAGTTGCCTCCATTATTCATGTTGAACATGCTTTCCTCACAGCATTGCCAACATGGCTTGGTCCAGAAAAAAACAATAATATAGCCTGTGCAATACTCTGTGTTTACCAAGCTATGTATTGTTAATTGCTAGCTTAACATTTGTGTTCAGGCATATGGCAGTCTAGTCTTATGACTTTACGTTTATTGCTCCACACTGATGAGAAGGTTAATTATATACTACATACAAATGACATAAATAAAGTGTCCCAATGTTTTTACTAGTGCCCAAACTTTTACATTAGATAGACTTTACTGATGTATTTGTTGTAGATTGAGTGATAATTGTTCACTTAATGGCTTTTTAAAAACAAACATAAAGCCAGAGCTGATGGTATAGAGGTGTTTAGAGGTGAATGGGCATGATTTTGTCTAGTGCAATATGCCTATAATTAAAAAAACTATATTTTGGGACAATTTTATAATATTTATAATTATTATTTTTTTTTACTTCACAGTAATGGATAGAAGAATTTCGACAAAACCTTCTTGGTATAGTAAACTTAGTAAACTTTCAGACTTTTTCAGATGACAAAAATTTAGTTCCCTGACAGTGTAGAGAAAAATATTTTAATCAACCTTATCTAGAGTGTGTTATAATCAAACTAATATTAATCCAACAAAATTAACCTAATAATTAATGTAGAACGTACTTACTTATACTTTGTGTAAATAGAGGCTTGAATAACATATATACTACATAGGTTTTACCCAACTACTTCTATTGTAGGAAAACCTATGTAGTATATATGTTAATCAAGCCTCTATTTACACAAAGTATAAGTAAGATAGTAATAATAATGCATTTATGTGTGTGAGTAGAATAGAGTCTGATGTTATAAGTGTGTTGAATAGGCAAAGAACAAAGACAGTATTGAGGGAGTTTAAGCATGTTCATTGGGATAGAAAAGCTTGTGGGCTTCTGTAGCTGCAGAAGACATGAAGGAGTACTTTGGCTCAGAGTCAGGCGAGGGCATAGGAGCACGGTAACCGGGCAAAGCGACTGGAGAGGTAGGAGAATAATCAGTGGGAGCCCAGCATGAGGGATAGGGAGAAAACTTTGGTATTGTTTCAGGAAAACAGGTGCCATCGCCGAAGTCGTCATCATAAGTTTGGGTCTGTTGATTAAAGGTAGCAGAGAGGTCAGGTAAGGTCTATGTGCCAATGTCACGCGTGGAGGTGCTCTGCACGATGTGAGGAGGCAGACAGGAGTTCTCTGGAACAGTTGGGCTAGAAAGATGTTCAATAAATCGAGCAATCTCAGTAGCAAGTGAGGAGAGCTGGAATTGGCGAAAGTGTCCGCGAAGACCACTCTTAGGAAATGTTCCAGAACTTCTGCGTGATGAAGCTGAGCAAAAGAGACCAAAAGAGATAAGATGTTAAACAGGGTAAAATCACGGTGACAAAAGCATAAACTGCTAGGCGCATGCAAGAATAACACACATTCAAGAGAAGATTCTACACACTATGTAACAATCAGTTCAGAATGCACAAATAAAGTATAACCTGGGCACTTGCAATTATCAAATTAGAGTAATATAGTTAAGCACATGTAAACAGACAATCTAATACACTGATATAGCCAAAATTCAATAAAAATAGGATAGCAAGTAGCATTATAAAAGGATAAAAGCATAACACTTACCCATTGCAGATGCAGGGAGAAAGGTCGGAAAAATGGTTGTTCACACTTGAAAGACTGAAGCAATGTAGATGGATTTAGAGAAAATAAATGCTTAATACTCACTATTTTTTTCAATAAAACCAGACAAAGGCTGAAAAATAAGGGGAACGGAGAAAATATATGGTAAATATGAAAATATTTAATATGTAAATATGAAAAATATGGTATTGTATGGGATGAGTGAACACCAAGGCCAAAGATAAGGGAATTAAAAAAAAGAGGGCAAAGTCAGAAAATAAGAGAAATTATTCAAGATGAAGAAATAAGAAAAAAAACAGAAAGATACGGTGTCTACAGGATATAAATACGAGCGCGAGCGGACAGTAGTTGTGTTTCATCATTTTGGTGTGCTGATCATTTTGATGTGAAGTACCCACTTTCTATTGAGCTCATTGGAACAAAGAAGGAATAAAGAAGTTTTGCTTTTACTCATCAAAGACTGAGGATCCTCGTTTGTGTCTATTATATTTGTGTTTTTCTAGAATTGGCTGGGCAACATTGAGAATCCTCAGAGCAAAGAATCCATCCTAGATGTGTCGCCTCAGAGACGGGTTCTGAGTTCCGACATGTTTAATGGCGCCCAACGTAGGCCCCTAAAGGTCAGCGCAAAGGTCGAAAACCTGAACAGGGAACCAAGCATCCTGTGGGCTGCAGCCACTGGCAACAAGATTCAGAGAAAAAGGTAAGCAGACACCTCAAAGTTTGTGATTAGTAACTGTATGCCCATGAGGTTGCCAGCCCTGGGGAGGGTATAGACTGCTGGCCTAGGGTCAAAGAACTATTGGGTGGGAAAAAAATTAAAAATAGTGTTGGATGAGAACAAGCAAATCTGAAATAAAATTGTGAGGTGGAGAGTCACTGCGTATAAAGACGCAGTGTGGGACCAACGTGATTAAGTTGTGAGGTGGAGAGTCACTGCGTATAGAGACGCAGGGTGAGACCCATGTAGAACTACAGCTAATTATTTGTACCTTACTCTGTCAGACTTTCCATATGGCCTAATACAGGGGTGATTTCATGCGGCTCTTACGTTCATATCGATTTTTGTGTGTTTGATTTTTAATGTGAGTGTTCGCTTTGCTTAAGTTCAATACGATATTTTTAAAACTTAAATAAGCTACTGGGAAACTTTGCGCTATATCAGACCTTGGCATGAGGCTAATCATAAATTACAGCGATGCACCGAGAATTTTCGGAAATACCTAAATCACGGCACGAACAACGCGGCAAAAACACAATTGTAATGACGCAAAAAAAAAAAGGGCAGCAGCACACGGTTATCTGGATAAGAGCAACATGTCTGCGCTGTGCGGAGAGCGATTTGCAAAACATGCGATGCTGAAATTTCAAGAGGTGTGTATCTGCAAAGAGTTTCTCCAAGTCGAGGTTTAATGTATCACCTGAAATCCAAACATCCCGATTGCTATTCTAAATATGAGAAGAACGCGGCGCAGAAAAGTAAAGTGAATCCGAGCATTCGCACTCGGTCTGTAGAGGACGTTTTTAAAAAAGCAGGAAAGTTTTCCAGTGATGGTGCCAAGGCAAAAGGCACAACACAAAAAAATTATGGATTTCATTGCCGTTTGAATAGATTTTTCCATTTCGGTGCATCCCTAAAATATTATTGTTGGTGTGGCCCTCTGACACAATTCAGGTTTCTCATGTGGCCCTTTGTAAAAATTCATTGCCCACCCCTGCGGTATATTCATCTCACACGCATGCGCATTTGACGAAAATAACGTATTGAACTCAAACGAAGTGAACACTCACATAAAAAAAAACAAAAAAAAACACGTGAAATCAAAGCATCGATCTGTTCTGACTGACACACATGTAAAATAATTGCTTCGAGTGGCAACAACGGAATACGAGGCAGATTTAAAGGGGATTGTTCAAGGCAAGGAATGCCAAAAGTCCCACTAAGTAACCTGCATAGTAAAAAGAAAAACGCTATTGTAAATTATTATATTTTTGTGTGTGGACTTGGTTAAACAGAGTTTGTGTGTGTGAGACAGTGCACACAATGTTCATTGTTGAAAATGACTGTCCTGTGGTCTTAGAACTGTAGGAATCAATTTCTGTCATTATGTTGGTGTGTGACATATACAATAAAACTGGCTGAGCAGAGGTGTGTGTGTGTGTGTGTGTATGTGTATGTGTGTGTGTAAGAGGAAGGGATGGGTGATGTTCATGTGTGCCCATGTGTATGATGTGGCTCTTTGCCGTAACACAGTAAAAAATGTGGCTCTCGGTCTCTGACTGGTTGGCCACCCCTGGTCTAGTAGGTTGCAGACTATGTAGACCGAAATCGTGTTAACCCAAAGGTGAAGCCTTGGTGATTCAGGTTCAAGTCCCGGTGTGAGAAGATAACACTTCTCTAAAAACAGGAAAGATACCATAGGTCAGGGGTCCCCAAACTACGGCCCTCAGGCCGCACACGGCCCGCTTCTCGTTTGAACAATATCAGAGACAGAAAAAAATGCTACTTCGACCCCACTTTGCCCCAGCACGTTTTTACTTTTATGGCCAATACCCCAGTCATAGAACGTGAACGTGACCTCCCAGAACGGAATAATGGCAAAAAGGTTGGGTAAGAGAAAAATTTATTCAGAATGCAGGGTATTTAACCAGCAGCTACAAGGAAAGAGGAAACTCATTTGCGACATGTATTGCCACATAAAAGCATTTGAGGTGAAACTAGCGCTGGTTTTGGAACAAGTGAAATAGCACAACTTCACCCATCTCCCTGCTACCCAAAGCTTTTCTGCAGAGAAGCCAGCTGTCGCGTTCCCAGGAGAAAAGTGTGTGGAAGCACTGGAAATACTGAATGCAGAGTTTGGTGTACAATTCCGTGAACTACATGTTCATGCAAAAGAAATCCGTCTTTTTCAAAACCCTTTTGTTGCCGACATCGATGAAGCCCAGCCTTCTTATCAGTTTGAGCTGGCCGAGTTACAGAACTGTGATGTTCTGAAAGATGCATTCAAGCCCAAAAGTCCCACTGACTTCTATGCCGCCCTCCCAAATGACACCTACCCTAACATAAAAAAACATCTAATGAAGATGTCCACACTTTTTGGCAGCCCGTATATCTGCGAGCAAACCTTTTCACGCATGAAACTCCTGAAAACTCCAACCAGATCAAGATTGACAGATGAACATTTGCATCAGTGTTTGAGACTGGCTGTGACTAGAATGGAACCGGACATTCAACTGCTCACCAGCCAGATGCAGGCTCACAATTCACACTGATGAACACACAGTACATAGGTAAGCTCACTTTTCTCCACAACCATACTGGTATTGAAATGTATGGTGCTGTGTAGGTGCTATATCACTTAGTTCGGTTTCTTAGCCTGCTTGCTTTGTGGTTTTCAGAGGGAAGTTGATGAGAGAGAGCCTACAGTGGAGTCTACTGGGCTAGCCTATGGAACCTACAAAATTGGATTATAAGGAAAGAACAGAAGAACTTTGAGAGACATTTGAGATTCTGCTCTGACAAGTGAAGTTGAACTTTTACCTAGGATTGTGCATGGCACAGCATAACTTTCTTTCTGTGAAGAACCCAGAGAGGTTTATTTGATTTTTATTGATTGCATAAATAGTGTTATTAGCCTATATAATTTCTGCGTTATTTTATTCTGTGAAGAACCCAGAGAGGGTTATTTGATCTCAAAAAGGGTTATTAATATTTGGATATGTGTGGTGCGCTGGAGTGTCAGCATGTTTTCTGGAAAACAATAAATGGTTACATGTAGGGATACTGCGATTATCACACTTTTTCTGTTAGAAACTGAACCTGGCCCCCATCAGAGAAGGGAAAAGTTATGTGGCCCTCACTGGAAAAAGTTTGGGGACCCCTGCCATTACAAGGGGATCCAGATTCGTAACCTGGTGTGGAAAGGGTACATTTAAAAGGTCGTGAGTTGCTAGTATAAAAGTAATGGCTCAGAGAGTCACCGTAACCAGTACGGGGTGAGACCCGAGGTTATTGGAGTCATTGAGAAGTTATTGAGCTTACTGAGATGAAGTGATGGCAATGTGTACATGTACGTTGTGTTAACTGCAGTTGTGTAAAAGCTTTATTGTCATATTGTTTGTGAAAAGCGTGGTTGTGAAAGCTGGGTTGAAAATTGTGTTTCTATGTAAGATGATGTTTTGTCTGTGAATTTATATGTATGCTTGTGTTTTTGCTATTGCTTGCTGTTTGTTTGCGCTGATTGGGATGATGCTGAGATTGTGATTACACTCATATTATTTACATATCTGTATTATTAATAAAATTGTACTTAAGCATTGTATACACGCACGCACACATTAGAAGTACAGGAGAGCTGCGCGTGGACGAGAGCACAGAAGGAGGGGGCGCGGGCACGCGCGTATAGACACGTAGCGCACGAAGGGGGCGCGCATGCGCATAGGCGCACGGAGCATAGCACACACACAGTGACGTGGCTCGCTCGCTCGCTCACACACACACACACACACACACACACACACTCGTACGCACAGTGCGAATAAACGAATAAACAAACAAATAAATAAATAAAATAGAGGGAATATAGCAAAATAATGTATGGATTTGATAGACATAGAGATAGAAACGAACGGACTTAGAACTAATTTTTGGGACGAGAGAACATATAAAGATAGAAACGGTATAGAGAGAAGACAGACGGAGAAGCAGACACAAGATAAATTGTGGGCTATTACACGTTTACATGGCATATATGTGTTACACCAGATATTCCCAAAAGATGACTGGTATGAAAAGATACAAAAGCATCTGGAAACCCCAACTGTTAAGCCCAATATTGCGCCCCTAGTGGAAGCCCCTAAACCTGGTAAAGCAGTGATACACCTGTTTGATTTCATAGCAGACCCAAATAGTGAAGACGAGGAACCATTGACAGAATTAAATGCAGAAGTACCTGAACAATCTAATTATTGCTCAGGACTGACAGCAACTGTTGTAGTGGAACCTAGAGAGGTGTTGTGGGAAAGAGGTGCAGGGACAGAGCCGCAAAAATCCAAAACGACCTTGTAAAACAGTGAGACGGATAAACGTCTATCTAAAGTGGTCTACTAAAAATAGAATCCACAATCACACCTGTGGATGTGATAATTTTAAGGCATAAAGGGGCTGAGATAAAAAAATACAAGAGATATAAGAAATAAAAAAATACATGACAAAATAGAAAAACTTGACAACTGGGGTTTTTCAGTGGCCAGAAGAGGGAACATATCTTCAATATCCTCAATATCTTATTCTGGTCTTTATTACATCACGACCAGAATAAGATATTAAGGAGAAATGAAAAAAGAAAAGAAGGAAAATACAAAAAGGAAATTAGACATCATTGAGTGGTTTGAACATGAGGGGTAAATGTTAAAAGCACACAGTGAAAGGAAAGACAAGGGAATATGAAGTAAAGAGGGGAAAGGGCTAGAAAAGGCTTCAGCCCCACAATTTGAGGAGTTTGAGGAACAGAAAATAACCCCGCTATATTCTGAAGTGAAGAAGCATGATGTAACTGGCATTTACGCAGTAATAGGAAAAAAGAAAGTATATCATGACATACAACTAGACATAATGGGAGGACAGATTAAAGGGAGGATGGAACTCCCAGCTTCAGACAACAAGATAAACAACAGAAGAACAAGACAAACAAACAGAGTACTATTTGAGAATCCTGATGAGGAGGAGGAAGATGATGAAGAAAGCAGCAATGAAGGGATATATGACTATTAACATGATTATAATCTAGATATCGCACCTGAAGAATGGGAGAGAGTGCGAGAGGAACTAGAACTACCTGAGTATAACCAGAATTAAAGACATCGCCAGAAAAAGCAACCACGAAGGCATGTAAGGTATGAAAGTACCCCGAAAACACGAAAGGGACTAAACAAAGCCACATCTCTTCAAGACATCCAGAAATTAAAATGTAAGCAAAGAAGATTTGAACTCAGGTGTAGAATGCAGGGATGAAGAAAAGTTTGTTGTCCTGAACCCAGAAAGAGGGGAAAAAGTGCATATTCACGAAATATTGGAAATGAAGGGAAATGGACCATACAAAGGAGATCATAACAAAAGTGACAGGTGAAAATCATCAATTAAAGGTGAAGCTATACCAACACGAAAACGCCCAACTCAAGGCAGAGATGCAGAGAGCAGAACAGAAAAGCATGGAAACAATGTATTAATGCCAACAATATCTTGATAAGCTAGAACTTCAACTGTTAATTAATCAGCCAAAAAACAGTGTACAGGATGGGAGAGAGAAAAGTTGAAAAACGATGATGATGAGGAAGACATGGAAGAAGAAGAAGAGATAAGTCACAAAACACCAAAAACCTTTGCAAATGCCAGTCATTATAAAAGGAACAGAACCAATATACACACCATGGTCATTCGTGGATCTTACGGGACTGATAAGCAGACTGCCTAACATATGTGAAGGAGCACAAAGATGGATAACACTTTTTGAAGAACAAACTATGGGTCAGATGCTGACCATGGGAGATATCAAGGCAATTTTGAAATAGTCATTGGGAAAAGCTAAGATGAAATATTGGATCAAGCACAACGAGGAGAAGTGGGAAAAAATCAAAAGGTATGATCGCTGGTCATTCGGATCGAAAAGAAATGACGTATGTAATGCACTTCCATCCGCATACCAACTCAATCTATTCCAACCAAGGTGGAAAACCTGAAAATAGATGAAAAAGAGGGAGCTGCTGCCTTCATCCCTAGGTTACAGAAAGCTTGGCCTTAAAAGATGGGGTCAGCATGGGATGAGACAACGGCTAACATCATATTGTTCAGGATAATAGTGAAGAGGGCACTTCCAAGTGAAGTACAAGAGAAGCTTGAATCAGTTGTAGGGCTTAATGCCATGCCCTGGGCATCTTTCCAGGCAAATGTCACACATGCTGTGGTAATGCATAGGAAAAAGAAGGAAGCAACTAAACAAGCAGCAGAATATTTAATAACATTGCCGCACAAAGCACAGCTCAGAGAGCTAACACGGCACAAACAAGAAAATCAAGAAAAACGCAAAGAAGAGAAAAATTCAGCTAAACAAGCAGCAGTCATGATGGCACCAACGACTGCTCAGCAGGATCCAGCTGGTCAAACCACACCAGATCAAGGAAATCAGCAACTAATGCTTGTGGGACAACCAATGATGGCCTATCCAACAAATCAACAATATCCACCAAAAAACAGAGGGTGGGAACAAGGAAGAGGCAGAGGAAAAGGAGGAATTTTTCAACCAAGACCAAGAAATTATCAACCACAGAGAGGAGGAAAGTGCTGGAACTGCCAAGATCCCAATCACATGATGAGAAACTGCCCATATCCAATAAGACAACAGCACGGTAACCAACAACAAAATCAAAGCTGTCAGGATCCCAGAAATTGGGCAGGACCATGGATGGGCCAGAATCAACAAAATCAACAAAATCAAGCAAACTTTAGAGGCGGCCCTCTGGGGCCACCTCAAGGTAACATGTGAAGATGCCCAGAGAAGCCAGAGGGGGAGCTGGTACAGTGCCCCACCTCACTGTACCCTACACATGAACCAACCATAATGGTGGATGTGAGTAACCAGCTCCAAACATCATTTTTGATTGACACAGGAGCAACATTCATTGGAAAAGAAGGCTCTAAGCCCTCTCACGCAAAGCAGTAAAGACAGTAGGCTTCTCGGGTAAAACTCAGACTTTGCAATTCACAGAGCCACAAGACATAACAGTAGAAGAAATCACTATACGAGCACCACCATTGTATTCCGATACTCCAGCAAATCTATTAGGCAGAGATGTATTGTGCAAGCTAGGAGCAAAAATCTACTGTGGACCTACAGGAGTGTGGGTCAAACTTCCTGAATGCCTAGCTCAACAGTATGTGATGGTGGAAAGAAAAATAGAACAACAGACACTGGATAAAGTCTATTGGCTGGAACTCGATGTGACATCCTCAGAAATTCACATGCTGTATGACCACTGGAAAACATGGTTCACGAACATGCGTCCAGATTGTGTGAAAAACCAGAAAACCATGGCATTGCACCATAAGGTATGATGAGGGGGACAAGATGAAGAATATGAGACTTTGTAGGGAGAACATGTAGAAGAAAACCAGTACAGTCTTAAAGCAGAAAACGTGATCATTGGTCCCCAAGGGATAGCTGCAACAGTACAGCTACCAGACCACATTGCTCAGTGGTATTCAGTCAAGAACTCTTTTCCACATGTCTCCCTAATGATCGGGCAAAATTTTAAATTAAAAGACTTAGGGCCAATGGTCAGAGAAGCAAGTCAGGTAACTAAGTGGATCCCAGTGGAAGAAAATATGAGTGTGTCGTCAGACAGGAAATATCTCAACATAAAGCTAACAGCTGAAGACAGTGTAGTAGCTCACACTGTTTTGATCAATAGACAGGCGCAGGTGAGAACGCAAGTAGGGCAGGTAGGACAGTGGCAACAGAAGGTAGAGCAGACTGAACTAGAAGAAGAACAGGTTCTGAAGCAAATTCCAGAAAAACTATGGACTAAACATAAGACAGATGTAGTTAAGTCAGTTAAGGTTAGTTAAGTCATCAGGATTGGCGCAAATTCAACTAAAACCGAATGTGCAACTACCTAACCAAAAACAATACCCATTATCAAAACAAGAGATAGAGGGGATAAAACTAACAATTAAGGGACTAGTTGAAGCAGGAGTGCTAATTCCAACAAAAAGTCCTTGCAACACACCAATTTTTCCGGTCAGAAAACCTAATTCAGACAAATGGAGATTGGTCCATGATTTAAGACCAATAAATCATGTTGTGGTAGCAGAAAATCCTGTAGTACCTGACCCACACACTTTGTTAACAAACATCCCTGAAGGGATTAAATGGTACACTATGATTGATTTATGCTCAGCATTTTTTTAGTGTACCCCTGCATCCTGAGTCTCAGTTTCTGTTTGCATTCACATATGGGAAAACCATACACCTACACACGTCTGCCACAAGGGTATTATGAAAGTCCGTCAATTTTTAACCAGGTTTTAGCACGAGATCTGACGGATCTGGACATTCAGTGCAGTATGCTCCAATATGTGGACGATCTACTGATTTGTAGCCAAACTAAAGAACAGCACATGAAGGACTCATTAAAGGTCCTGGAAACCCTAGCTCACAATGGACACAAGGTCAGTAAGGAAAAATTGCAATTCTGCCAACAAAAGGTAGAAAATTTGGGTAGAGTACTCGAAGGCACTACACGCAAAATCTCACCCTCACATGTAGAGGCAATTCAGAAAACACCACAACCTCAAAAAAGTGCAACAGATGTTGTCATTCCTGTGTTTAGCTTATTTTAGCAGGCCTTGGATTTGTGACTTTGCGTTGAAAACACAACCTCTCAGAGACATGATGAAAGCAGCAGATCAGACAAAATCTAACGCACGTCTGGTCTGGACAGAGGAAAGCAAAAAGGCCTTTGAAACAATCAAAAGTGATCTAAAATCTGCCCCAGCACTAGCCTGTCCAGACTATACAAAACTATTTCACCTCTATGTATCAGAAAAGCGAGGGTTTGCATCAGCCATTTTTGCACAACAACAACAGAGTATGGGAAAGAAGCCAATTGCATACTACAGTACAGCTCTTGATAATGTGGAAAAAGGCATGCCACCTTGTTACAGAGGATTGGCAGCGGCAGCATTTGCCTATCAAAAAGCATCAACAATCACGATGGGTCATCCAGTGACCCTGTACACTTCTCATGCATTACATGCTCTGCTGACAAGTCAAAAGTTTGTGATCACAAATGCACGTAGGACAGGGTATGATGTAATTCTGTCTGCAACAGAACTAACAATTAAGAGATGCCTCACAATTAACCCAGCTGATCGAGTAGTCTTTCGAGATGAGGGAATTTCACATAAATGCACTACAGAAGCAGAGAAATTTCCAAAAGCCAGAGATGACCTAGAGAACAAACTATTGCAAAATGCCCAAATTGTATTGTGTGTAGATGGTTCATGCTATCGCGCGAATGAAGGCAATAAAGCAGGATATGCTGTGGTCATGCACAATGAGGAAGCTGATTAGTTTTGATTACTAGCTAGTGTAAGTGTGCCGCAACCTTGTTCTGCCGAATTGACAGAAATAAAAGCCTTAACAGCAGCATGTAGGTTGGGAGCAGGGGGAAAGTGTACTATCTACACTGATTCAGCCTATGCACATGGGGTATGTCACACATATGGACCTATCTGGGAACAAAGGGGTTTCCAGAGAGCTGATGGATCATCCATTTTGCATGGTCCCGCAATTTCTGATTTGTTTAAAGCGATGATACTTCCAAAGGCGTTAGCCATTGTGAAATGTAAAGCCCACAAATCTGATGGTAAGATAGTCAGTAGAGGTAATGCAGCAGCGGATGAGGCAGCTAAGAGAGCAGCCATAGGCGAAGATTTTGTGAAAGTGATGGTGCAGGATGAAGAGCATGAGGAAGTACGAGGGCAGGTAACAGAAGAAGATCTTGGGGAATATCAGGATGTAGCAAGCGGGGAAGAGAAAGAAAGGTGGAAGAAATGAGGTGCGGTACAAGACCCCAACACAGGTTATGGGGGAGTTTTGATGGGGTGTGGGTGGCACCGTTAGCCATTTTGCCGAAGCTTATTGCTGAAGCACATGGGGTAGATCACTGTAATCGTAGGGAGACAATAGACACAATCCGAAGGAATTGGTGGTCGCCATATCTGGCCAGTATGGTGGACAAATTCCTGAGGTCCTGTGAGCTATGTCAGAGCTATTTCAGAAAACATTTCACAGCACCAATCAGTCACTTTCCTGAACCATGGGGACCATTTTAATATTTGATGATGGACTTTGTGGACATGGCAGACAGGAAGGAAGGGAAAATGTATATTTTGGTAGTAATAGATCGTTTTAGCAGATGGGTGGAGGCAACAGCTATTGCCAAGAATGACGCAAAGACCGTAGCTAAGTTTTTGATCAGGGAAGTGATTAAAAGGTTTGGGATATCTGACAAGAGCTCTGACAATGGACAGCATTTTGTGAATAATGTGATCAAGGCAATTTCAGAAGCTTTGTGTATCAAGCAAAGAATGGGATGTGTTTACCATCCACAGTCACAGGGAAGGGTTGAGAGAGCAAATGGGGTGTTGAAGGAGAAAATAGCAAAAATTTGTGCTAGCACAGATTTGAATTGGGTACAGGCTCTTCTGCTGGCGTTGATGAAAATGCGCTCTCAAACAAATCGCAACACACACCTGACACCACATGAGCTGCTGACAGGGTGACCCATGCCAGTTGCTCTTACACAAGGACCTTACACAGGCTTCTCACTTGACCAACTTGAAGCAGACATGTCTAATTATTGCAAACATCTGACGCAAATACACAGAACTTTATGTTCACAGGTCTGTGAAGCCACACACGGGGCACAGGTTGATGAGCCACTGCAGCAGGTACAACCAGGTGACTACGTATATATCAAAGTGTTTAAAAGGAAACACTGGAGTGAGCCACGACATGAAGGCCCATTCAAGGTGGTACTAGCAACTCCTATCGCAGTCAAGGTCGGAGGTAAGGAACACTGGTATCATCTTAACCATTGTTGCAGAGCTGCGGTAAAAGGACCACAGTGGAGGAAATCCCAGGCTGAGTTGGCACACTGCATGCAGGCCCCGCACAGGACGGAGGGCCAGCATACAGAACACATGCCAAAACCAAACAGCCAGAGACCAAACAGCCAAAGACCAAACAGCCACGACCTGTTGAAGAGGAACAGGGGGCAGGCTGTTCATATCAGGTTGATTCACAACCACCGCACGACACACTAGACTCTGACAAAGTAGAAGAGACTATTCATAGACTACTAGACAACGCAGAAAACACTTTTACTTCACCTGAACAGTTTGGCACCCTTAATCTACAAGATCTAGTGCATTTAGATATCGATCTTAACTGACATCCACATAATCCAGTAGATATATCAGTCCCTGTGTCTGACATTTCTCTAAATAACTGCTCTCATCCCGCAGTGTGCCCAGAAAGTCGCAACATGTCTAAATACAGATACAAGAGATCTAAACCTCTATGGTCTCGAAATCACCACGCTAAAACCAGCCTCACTTTAGAAGAAGCTGCTAAGGGTTCTGTATATTCGGCAAGAAGCGTGCTTGTAAAACAGTTACGGTGTGCACTGGGCGTCTTAAGTAACACCAAGTTCCTACCATACTTTCCTGTAACTGCAAAACACATATTTACAACATATACTATGTCCCTAGTTCATCCCCCCAACTCTACAGAAACAACAGACACTCCTGAATACCAGATGAGGCTTGAGGCTCGAATGACGGACACGGATAAAGGAACAGACGTTATAGTGGCTACAGGAGTACCCCACAGAGTTATACCTCGTATATTAGGCACCCGAAGTTGCGTTGATGTCACAATTTTATAATTTTATGGTTTTCCCCAAGTAGGGTTTCCACATGGCACGTTCGAAAGAACCTCAGTGGAATCTCTACCGTTTGGTGCTGATGTGTATAAGTTTCTAGTACATGTCCCTAACTGGCACGTAGGAGTGAACTTACCTAGACTACAATTTAGTTTTAGATACAAGAACCCCAACTATTCCTCTAACCCAAAAGCCCCAACCGGTATTAGGTGGGCGGAAAAGATCAATGTAACATCAGTAAAGCAATATGCTAAAACTACAAGCATTCAGCCAAACCTTAACCTGTACAGGCAATGGTTCGTAGATTCGGCCCGTGCAGCAGTGTCCCACTCTACATGTATTGTATGCGACAGAAGATCTCGTCGCCCACTTCGTGTTATGCCGACAGTAGGGTTAGAGGCATGTGATAAAGCACCCTATAAATCCAGAATAGACTACTGTAATGCATTACTAGGGGGATGTCCTGCATCATTAATAAACAAGCTTCAGTTAGTCCAGAATGCAGCAGCCAGAGTTTTTACAAGGTCAAAAAAATATGATCACATATTCACCACCCCGATCTTATCGTCCCTACATTAGCTTCCTGTTAAGTTTCGAATAGACTACAAACTATTACTTCTCACCTATAAAGCACTAAATGGTTTGGCTCCCATGTATCTATCCAGTCTTTTAACACGCTACAATCCGCCATGTTCCCTGAGATCTCAAAACTCTGGGCTTCTAGTAGTTCCTAGAATAGCAAAGTCCACTAAAGGTGGTAGAGCATTTTCACATTTAGCTCCTAAACTCTGGAATAGTCTTTCTGACGGTGTTCGGGGCTCAGACACACTCACCCAGTTTAAGTGTAGATTAAAAAAATATCTTTTTAGCAAAGCCTACACATAACACACATCGCATCATAACCTTGTGCTCCAGAACATCTGATCACATGCACATTATCAACTTGTGCTGTTAATATCATGAACAGCAGCTACGCTAATTCCTCCCCACTGCTTCTCTTTCTCTCCCCATCCCGAGACAACCTGAGGTTTGGCCAGCTCCAGTCACCTCCCACCTCGTGATGATTACGTACCTTTGTAGGAAGTAGATGCCGAACTCACAAATATCCCGAACCATCTAGAGACGTACCAGTGCCATTTGGATCCCGCTACATGTGTGGAGTTTTGACATTGGACCTCCTGATTTACGAGTGATTGTGCATCCAGGACAAAGGTTCCCGCTGTTCATTCGCTCAAGTGGAGCAGTTACTATGTGTTTGCTGCCTGATGAGGCATGTGACCAACAAATTGATGCAGCATTCCACATACTTAACTTAAGACTTTCTTGTAATTCCTCCACACAAATGTGTGACCCTAAAACAAGTAGACAATTTCATGTCCCAAGCTTGAGAATGGGCACTTTGCCCCTAGCGGACATATTCTGGTTTTGAGGGGGAAATGAAATGCTGCAGGTTCTACCAAACCTGTGGCATGGTCAGTGTGCTCCAATAGTTCTGGAAGGACGCCTCATTGTCATGGCGGTAAATGAGACGCGTTTAAATGGCCTGTTTAGGTAAAAAAAAAAAAATTCGAAGCACTTCTGTGGGTGACATTGAGAAAACCATTTTATCCAGTGACATAGACAATTATAGGGACAAGTATCTCACGGTCACTAATGGATCTAGATTACCCTCATGGGGCCCGGACCCTCAGATCACTATTAGTTGGAAAGGCACACAAGTAGGTATTCCGGCTGACTTTGTTGCTCTGGATAGGCATTAACATGTTTTCTCCCTTGGCATTAACATGTTTTCTCCCTTGGATTCTGGTAGATCGCAATATGTCCTGTTTAAATTATATTTGGTACAACCAACAACGTTTTATCAATCACACAATTCAAGCCTTAAAACTAATATTAGAACAACTCCATGCCACTACATTATTGGCTGTACTGAATAGGTTCGCTATTGACAAAATGCGTGGCCCAGACCAACGTGTATGTCAACTTATTGGAGAAGACTGTTGCGCGTTTATTCCTCTTCACAATGGTCCTGCAGGTCCGCTACATGCTCTACTAGACCGTATGGTGAAAGCCCGTGATGAGATGGTCTCAAACAATGCGAGGGAATCTGCTTTTTCCAGTTGGCTAAGTTGGCTTTTTTCTTTAAGCTGGTTGGTGGGACTGGTGCGTATTGGAACTACACTTGCCATTATTCTTGCAGCCGTGGTGTGTTTTGTTAGCTGTGGACTTCCCTGTCTCCGTGCTTTTATCAGCAAGACTGCACTCACTGTTCGGACAATTTGTACAGCTCCCAATGTCTGCTGTCACAGAACAGGAATCTTCTGTAGACCACATCTATGCTGCTATGGACCATAATGTCTATGTGGAAATGGACTTCAGTGCTTTTGGCCCTGAACAAAGGACACAAATAACTTTCACCAGACATATCCTTTTTAATATGTATATATCTATCTATCTATCTATCTATCTATCTATGTCTGATTTATTGATCTTGATAATGATAACATGACTACTGAGCCTTAATTCTATATTTCCCACTTTCATCAAAACTGCTTCACATGCTTGTTGTTTTAATTATGTTGTATAAACCATGTTGTTGTTTTGAGCACTTCATGTTGTGTGCAGGAAGGTCCCCTGGTGGTCTAGTGGTTAAGATGCAATGCTCCCACCGCTGCGACCCGGGTTCGATTCCCGGTCAGGGAACCATCCCCAGCCAATTTCAGTGCCGGTCCCAAGCCCGGATAAATTGGGGAGGGTTGCGTTAGAAAGGGCATCCAGCGTAAAACATGTGCCAAATCAAACGTGCGGAGGATCCGCTGTGGCGACCCCTAACGGGAGAAGCCGAAAGAAAGTTTAAGTGTGTTGTGTGCAGGAACATGGCCACTGGAGGACCCAGGTGGCTACTGCCAAATCTGTGGCTGTTTCCTGGCCTGTGTGCATTTGCTGATGCATGTACTGAGGAGTATCATTTTGATTTTGACACATTCAAGGGTCCCTGCGATGCGTGTGATTTCCTCGCTTTTGACCTTCAGACACACTGCTTCTGGTGCCAGGGGCGGGACAACTGTCCTTTGGGTGAACAGTGCTATGATGGACCCCGTGAATGGGTCAGTTTTCCTCTTGAAAGGGATGCATTAGTTTGGGTAACTGATGAGTACCATCGCAGACCAGTAACAGCCGTTGTGCAATATGCTAACATGTTTTCTCTGGAGGGAATGTGGTTAGACTCCATTCAGAACTCTGGACGACGGAACCAGCAAGACATCGGGATTGGCCCTGCTGTCCTATCCTTGTTCGCAGATGCCACACGCGTGGCATAGACTCAGAGGTAGTCTCGACGCGAGGTAGACATTCTCGACTTAAATGGCTGTGTGGTTTGCATTGCGGACTGGCCGCCGTATATCCGCTCCCGTGCCGCAATGGATTAAATGGTTGTCTCTTGTTCCATAGTTCTGCCACATGTCAACGGACTATATTGTTTTGTTTTCATTCCCATTTATTTTCATGTATCTTACAATTCGCTGCATGTACAATCACGACTAGGGATGACCTTGGTGGTGAGTCCACTGTTGCGCCATTGGTGGGCAGAGTGGGAATTTTCCCTGACAGTTGGCTGATATGAGGGTTTTTCGCCCACTCCTAGTTCATCGTGTTGTGATTAGGCATAACCATTGCTGTGAGGGTGGGAGTAATGTCGATCGATTTTATAGATTTTTATTTTTTATTTTATTTTTTTATCGATTTTGATTTTAATTTTGATACATTTTTTGTCGATTTTGACTTTAAATGTGAATAATAAGTTTGATTAATGTCAAATTTAATTAGATTTAGATTTTTGAGTTTTAAATTGATTAATGTCGACTTTCATTTGAGTTTTAAAATTACAATTTTTTTATTTTCTTGAGTGTGATCTTAAATACTTGATCACGGTTTTTGAGGGTTTAATGTTGAGGTTTTAATAATGATCAATTTGTTTCATCTATCAGTTTTGGTTTTGATTTTGCTCGCTGATTTCACGGATTCTAAATACTCTAGTTGCCTTTCACTGAATTATTACAGAACTTGATTGACTTCACTGGTTTCTGGTAGACTCTGTGTACTCATGGGTATTAGACTTTTCTTCCTTTGTTGGGTCGATGTTTCCCTTATAATAGTAGTAGTAGACTTTTTGGTTTATTGACTAAAGAGTTTTTAAAGGTTAGATTGTGTACTTATGATTATTGTACCGTTGACCACCATGGATGTTAAGCCTTAGTGAACTTTGCCTTGAACCAACTTATGGGCCTATTGGATTTCTCTCATGAATGTCAACACACGAGTGCATTTATGTGTGTGAGTAGAATAGTGTCTGACTGATGTTATAAGTGAGTTGAATAGACAAAGAACAAAGACAGCATTGAGGGAGTTTAAGGATGTTTATTGGAATAGAAAAGCTTGTGGGCTTCTGCAGAAGACATGAAGGAGTATTTTGGCTCAGAGTCAGGCGAGGGCATAGGAGCACGGTAACCGGGCAAAGCGACTGGAGAGGTAGGAGAATAATCAGTGGGAGACCAGCATGAGGGATAGGGAGAAGACTGTGGTATTGTTTCAGAAAAAAAGGTGCCATCGCTGAAGTCATCATTAGTTTGATTAAAGGTAGCAGAGAGGTCATGAAAGGTCTTCGATAAATCGAGAAAGATGTCCGATAAATCGAGCAATCTCAGTAGCAAATGAGGAGAGCTGGAATTGGCGAAAGTGTCTGCGAAGACCACTCTTAGGAAATGTTCCAGAACTTCTGCGTGATGAAGCTGAGCAAAAGAGACCAACAGAGATAAGATGTTAAACAGGGTAAAATCACGGTGACACAAGCATAAATTGCTAGGCGCATGCAAGAATAACACACATTCAAGAGAAGATTCTCTTGAGAGAAGTGTGTACACTATGTAACAATCAGTTCAGAATGCACAAATAAAGTATAACCTGGGCACTTGCAATTATCAAATTAGAGTATTATAGTTAAGCACATGTAAACAGACAATCTAATACACTGATATAGCCAAAATTCAATAAAAATAGGATAGCAAGTAGCATTATAAAAGGATAAAACCATAACACTTACCCATTGCAGATGCAGGGAGAAAGGCGGGAAACTGTTGTTTCCCAACCAGGTTGTTCACACTTGAAAGACTGAAGCAACGTATGGTTGAATTTAGAGAAAATAAAGGCTTTATACTCACTAATTTTTTTAATAAAACCAGACAAAGGCTGAAAAATGAGGGGAACGGAGAAAAGCAGGAACTCCAAATATGGTATTGTACGGGATGAATGAAGTCAGAAAATAAGGGAAATTATTCAAGATGAAGAAATAAGAAAAAAACAGAAAGATACGGTGTCTACAGGATATAAATACAAACGCGAGCGGACAGTAGGTGTGCTTCATCATTTTGGTGTGCTCTATCATTTTTTATGTGCTGATCATTTTGATGTGAAGTACCCACTTTCTATTGAGCTCATTGGAACGTGCATGGAATAAAGAAGTTTTGCTTTTACTTATCCAAGACTGAGGATCCTTCATTGGCGGTTTGTGTCTATCATATTTGTGTTTTTCTAGAATTGGCTGGGCAACATTGGGAATCCTCAGAGCAAAGAATCCATTCTAGATGTGTCGCCTCAGAGACGGGCTCTGAGTTCCGACAACAGACCATGTTAGTAAACAAAGAATGAGATAAAGACAAAGACAAAGTTTAAAAATGTAAAAAAAAGAAAGAAAGAAAGAAAGAAGAGTCGTGGCAGTGCACGATTGAATTTATTTAAAAGGATGCTGAGTTTCACAAACAAATTGCAGCTTCAAATAACTCAACACAGTAGAAACAAACAGTTATCAGTTGGTATAATGAATGCTATCTTTTCCCACCTAGACCTAGAGTTTTAAAGGACTGTGAAATGTGGCATGGCCATGACAGTACTAAATATTGTGGATGTATGCGCCATAATGGGGTTTGGGAAACATGCATATTCAGTGTCAACATGATTTAAAATATTATAGCAATATATGTTTATCTATTAAAGAAATAATAAAATAAACAGCAGACTGTAGCTCAAAAGAAGAGAAGTTTATTCTTCCTCTGCAGAGGGAGCAATACATCAGCAGCTATACAAGAAGTGTAAACCCATGCTCAGAGGAGGTGTACCTCTTTTACAGTGAGGTGTAAACAATTTACTGTTTAAACAAAAAGTTATTTCTCATAGGTTGTATTAAAATGTTCAAGTTTCTACCTATCCTTATTAGTTATTAACAGGTTCAGCAGGTGATCCCTATAATAATATGCATACAATACTGATAAAACTGAATTTATTTTATTTATTTATATTTCTTCTCATTAGAAATAGCATGGATTACAGGAACAAAATATAACAGTATTTCCCACAAGTATTTGCCAGCCCAGAGATAATTTAATAATACATGCTTAGCTTAATATAAACCTCTTGATTTGTATACAAAGCTTTTCATGAGAATATGACAGCATGTGTCATGCAAAGTAGTCTCAGAGGTTTTCAATTGTGCAGTGATGTAAATGCAATTCCATTATCTTTGTATCTGTTTAGGGCCCTTTTGTTTTTTTTGTTTTTTAGAATTTGAAACTAAAAAGTACTGTACAACAAAACTTATAACACAGCATGTTTTTTTGGTAGAATCTTCTAACGTTAGCAACTGTTTTAAAACAACAATCCCCAAACCCCCTACTACTATTTAGTCTATAGTCAACAACAGTAGATGTCTCATTATAATTGATCAGATTTATTGTGCATGCTACCAGAATATGTTATAACTGGACTGCACTTACAGTGCTGCTGTTAATTTCATACTCAAACGTAAATGTAGATTTGGAACACTAATATCAACCTAAAATATTTTAGCTGCATTTCTATAAATACAAAATTAATAAAACATTTAGTGACATTATTAATTTTTGGTGAACCCAATAATTGGAAACAAAAAAGTTGAGCTAAGTCTTGTTGCTGTTTCTTTACCTACAGCTCTGATAAATTGAAGACAGGTAAACCAGGCATACAGATAAGCATTAGGAGGATTCTTCTAGCAAAGTGTTTGTAGTAAAATATACACAAGTCAAATGTGTACTGCCTTTTTATACCTTCTGCATAGCTTACAAAAAAAAGGAAATAAAAAAATAAATAAAATAATAAATAAATAAATAAATAAATAAATGTATTGTATATATATATATATGCACGCACCCACACACACACACACACACACACACACACACACACACACACACAGGTGCATCTCAATAAATTTGAATATCATTTAAAAGTACATTTATTTTGGTAATTTGATAGAAAAAGTGAAAATCTTATATTATATAGATTCATTACACACAGACTGATATATTTCGTGTTTATTTGTTTTCATTTCAATGATATTAGTAAAAATTTTACATTTAACAAAAACCCACCACTAACTGGCCAGTCAAGCACACCAACACCATGGTCATTTAACCAAATTTTAGTGCTTTTGGCAGTGTGGAGGTGCCAAATCCTGCTGAAAAATTAAATCAGCATCTCCATACAGGGAGTGCAGAATTATTAGGCAAATGAGTATTTTGACCACATCATCCTCGTTATGCATGTTGTCTTACTCCAAGCTGTATAGGCTGGAAAGCCTACTACCAATTAAGCATATTAGGTGATGTGCATCTCTGTAATGAGAAGGGGTGTGGTCTAATGACATCAACACCCTATATCAGGTGTGCATAATTATTAGGCAACTTCCTTTCCTTTGGCAAAATGGGTCAAAAGAAGGACTTGACAGGCTCAGAAAAGTCAAAAATAGTGAGATATATTGCAGAGGGATGCAGCAGTCTTAAAATAGCCAAGCTTCTGAAGCGTGATCATCGAACAATCAAGCGTTTCATTCAAAATAGTCAACAGGGTCGCAAGAAGCGTGTGGAAAAACCAAGGCGCAAAATAACTGCCCGTGAACTGAGAAAAGTCAAGCGTGCAGCTGCCAAGATGCCACTTGCCACCAGTTTGGCCATATTTCAGAGCTGCAACATCACTGGAGTGCCCAAAAGCACAAGGTGTGCAATACTCAGAGACATGGCCAAGGTAAGAAAGGCAGAAAGTCGCCCACCACTGAACAAGACACACAAGCTGAAACGTCAAGACTGGGCCAAGAAATATCTCAAGACTGATTTTTCTAAGGTTTTATGGACTGATGAAATGAGAGTGAGTCTTGATGGGCCAGATGGATGGGCCCGTGGCTGGATTGGTAAAGGGCAGAGAGCTCCAGTCCGACTCAGACGCCAGCAAGGTGGAGGTGGAGTACTGGTTTGGGCTGGTATCATCAAAGATGAGCTTGTGGGGCCTTTTCGGGTTGAGGATGGAGTCAAGCTAAACTCCCAGTCCTACTGCCAGTTTCTGGAAGACACCTTCTTCAAGCAGTGGTACAGGAAGAAGTCTGCATCCTTCAAGAAAAACATGATTTTCATGCAGGACAATGCTCCATCACACACATCCAAGTACTCCACAGCGTGGCTGGCAAGAAAGGGTATAAAAGAAGAAAATCTAATGATATGGCCTCCTTGTTCACCTGATCTGAACCCCATTGAGAACCTGTGGTCCATCATCAAATGTGCGATTTACAAGGAGGGAAAACAGTACACCTCTCTGAACAGTGTCTGGGAGGCTGTGGTTGCTGCTGCACGCAATGTTGATGGTGAACAGATCAAAACACTGACAGAATCCATGGATGGCAGGCTTTTGAGTGTCCTTGCAAAGAAAGGTGGCTATATTGGTCACTGATTTGTTTTTGTTTGGTTTTTGAATGTCAGAAATGTATATTTGTGAATGTTGAGATGTTATATTGGTTTCACTGGTAAAAATAAATAATTGAAATGGGTATAAATTTGTTTTTTGTTAAGTTGCCTAATAATTATGCACAGTAATAGTCACCTGCACACACAGATATCCCCCTAAAATAGCTAAAACTAAAAACTACTTCCAAAAATATTCAGCTTTGATATTAATGAGTTTTTTGTGTTCATTGAGAACATGGTTGTTGTTCAAATTAAATCCTCAAATAAAATTAATCCTCAAAAATACAACTTGCCTAATAATTCTGCACTCCCTGTATATTAATTAAAACCATTCCAGCATTCTGTTTTTGCCCCATTTAGTTTTGTTCATGAGTAATCTGGGTCACAAGTTCATTCAATTATAGTTTAAATAGTAAAATTCTTCTGTAGAATATTTCATTTCTTATAAGTGATTTGACCATGGCATCCTTTGTATTCAGGTATGGTTTATAGGTAATTAATTTAGAGAACATATTATTTTCTATTGCCACTATAAAATATGAATTACTCTAATGAACACCATGTTTTATTGCATCTCTCTGTGTTGCTTTCTTATAAAGTAGCTGAGAGTGAGACGTGATGTTTGATGCCTGGTAAAATGATACACTAACAAATAAAATGCCTTTTGTAATGATGTATGGCAATTCCAAACCAATTTTTACAATTGCCAATGTCTTCTTTTGTTGAACATCTTTAAACTACTATGGGAATTTTGAATTTATAAAAAAACACAATTAAAACAAAACAGTAAAAAATGTGACACAGCTTGCAGATAAAGATGAGAGAGTTTGCAGTAGAAAAGGCATGGTGTGTGTTGTTTGCATCAGACATAGTCTGTACTAACAATTGTGTGACCTTACAATACCTTTGTGCAGACACAATGTCAGTGAAAGCTTATCCATAGGGGCAGGTGTGGCAAAACCCGATCATATGTGGTATCAGCTTTAAATAAAACGACCGTAATTTCCGGCTATCAAAAGACTTATGATGTTTTGTTTAAAAACCAAGCCTGACCCTTCTTACAATTAAAAAAAACCAAAACAGATGTGTGTTGGTAAATTGTTTTTATATGGTGAGTCAGCATTTTTGAATTGCAAGCGTGTTTTTTAGCTACATTTTATCTCCCTTGACTTGAAACTGCCACATGATTTAAGTGTGAGTTGCAGTAAATGAGTTCACGTGATAATTTAACCACAAATCTGACAAAAGTCAAACCAATTCAGACCTTAATTTCTCGAGTCAGACATTTTCATGTTATTTTCTTAGTTATTTTCTAATATTTAGTGAATAGCCAGTTATGCAAAAATGTGTGTATTTATTTAAAAAATTGAATGAAGATATGCACACTGTACAGTATTACTTTTGTGGTGTATAGAAAAGAAGGGTACATAGTTGTTGTTTTTTTTTTAATAATGTCATTAAGATGCCGAAGCATGTCTAATATCAAGCCATGTTATTAATGTTAAGCTCCTATGTCATTTAGGAATTAGTTACATAACAGGCCTGTTGTTGGTGTACCCTGCACTGTAAATGATCCTTTACTATATATTAAGTATCACCTATGTTTTGTTATGTAAAGGCATTTGGGTTTAAAGGTATTAATGGTGTGTACAAGAGAACTGATAGCGAATCTATGAAAGAGCGATGGTTGAGGCTCCACCCCGAGAGTGCAGGTGCAGCCTGAGAGGCATTAAATCAGAGGCGCTCACTTCACCGCTCATTAACCCACTTTGTGCGCTTTCTGAAGATGTGTGCGCTCTACTGAAGTCTCTATACACAGGTAAGAGGAAACTCACTACAGTTTCTGCATTCCTATACTGCTTTCTGTTTGTAGCAAACTGATAATGTATAAAAGCTTTAAACTCTGTTTTCCTTTAAAACCTTAATTCCTATTGGGGACCTATTTTCTTCAACTCTGAAAACTGAAAAATTTAAATAAAATTTTGTCACTTGTTTAAAAAAAAAAACTGAAATAGCATTAAATATAAAATGGAAGTGCAGGGGGAATTCGGCTTAAATGGGTTCATATTTGCGGATAAAATTTCTCCGATGTTTCTTTTATCCGGCAAGTTTCTCAGGGACGGGAAAAATATCAGACCGCATTTTATTTATTTATTTTGTATTCTTTTTTTTTATTTCTTTATCTGAGAGTCTAAAACTTTTTTCGCAAAGTACTTAATCTGGCCCAATTTTATCAGTTCAAAATTTCCTTTAAAACCATGACACGTATTATGACACACGTATTATGTTTAAAATTAAATATTCTATTCTAACAATAATATTTTTTTATTTTGTTTCTATGCTTATTTTATTACCATTGCTTCAGCTGATTTGTAATTCCTAAGTGCGCGCGCGCGTGCGCACACACACACACACACACATATATATATATATATATACATACACATATATACATACATACACACACAAACACACACACACTTACACACACATATATTTTTTTAAAGCCACCCTATTTCTCTAATGCATGTCCATATCCATTACATGATACTAGAATGAGTATTTAATCTTTCTCACTATTAAAAAAAAATTATTAAATATATATATATATATATACATACACATATATACATACATACACACACAAACACACACACACTTACACACACATATATTTTTTTAAAGCCACCCTATTTCTCTAATGCATGTCCATATCCATTACATGATACTAGAATGAGTATTTAATCTTTCTCACTATTAAAAAAAAATTATTAAGTAAACAAACAAAAAATTCTGCAGCTATACAAGTTAAAGCATTGCCTACATCAACACTTAATTTTGGGATGGTACAACTGAAGGTACTGCAAAAATCCAAATATTTAGGTCCATAGAATGCTCAATTTGCAGTAGCAATCAGATTTAGAAAGTAAATATTTAACAATGCTGCATTAAATTTTTTCATGTTAAGATCTACTGTGTATTTTATTGTGTAAAATTATGCATGTAAAAACTTAATGAATCAACAATTAATTAACTAAAGCATTATCTAGCACATCATGCATTGTTAAAATGCATTTGTGTTAAAAATACATTTTTAATACTAGTTGGACCTATAATCAAATTAAATTAGACCAAGTACAGCCATGTTACTTAGTCACTTAAGAAAGGAAGGACACATGCATGTTAATTTTATCATTTTTTTTTTTAAGGGAACTTGTTTGGTTGTACCTATGCCACTTTCTCCTGAGGCACACCAACTGTGTTTACAATCATTAGTTAAGGAGGACTACTCTCCTTTCAGTCTATGCTCACTTGTAGACAGACAACGTGATTCTTCTTTATATCAAGCATGACTTGTTTTCATGATTTTTTTTTAGCTGTATTGGTATTTGGACAAATTATTGACAAACAATCGATCACTATAAAAAAGAGTCAGCAGTCCACATTTAGCAAAAGGGATATTTACATTTTGATGTTGGCATACAGATGTTCTATTTGCTGCTTGAAATATACTTTAAGCTCTGGCCTCTTGGATTTTAATGTGGGAGTCAGCAATCCATTTTCTATGGAGAACATTTCATTATGAATGTAGATGTCTTTTACCTGGAAATGAAGAACATTTATAAGGTTTTAGAATAAATAATTTCTGTATTTACTGATAATCTGCTCAAAAATGTGATCTTTACTACTGCAAATGTTTAAATGATGCACTTACTTGCTCAAATGAATGGAGGCCACCAGCTTTGCCCAAACATACCAAATCATCCAAGATGGCTTTTTTTAGAGCCTTCAAAATAACAATTCCTGTTACTAATAATATAACTAGGGGGCAAAAATGTTACATATAGAATCTACAGTAAATTTACAAATTAATTTTTCACATGGAACTTACCACATTTTTACACAGATCAGCATAGCATCCATCAATGCCTTTTTTCTGGGCCCATGAGGGCAACACTTCAGGATCAGGAACAACAATCCCAACCAGACAAGACTACAGAGAAATAAAATGGGTAACTTGCATCTGTAAAAAATGTAAAAGGTATTACATTTATTTTAATAAAGGCCAGTAAAGGCACTAACCTGTAGGCTGTCTCCATGAACATAGAGCTGAGACACAGGCTCACTGCGAATATAGATGTTCTCAATCTTCTCAGGAGAAATATATTCACCCTGTGCAAGCTTAAATATGTGCTTCTTCCTGTCTATGATCTTTAATGTGCCATTCTGAAAAAAAATGAAAAGGTTATATTTACTGCCCCTTACATTTGCTAAAAGTGTAATATTTTATATATGCAAATGTACAGTGGGTTTGGAAAGTATTCAGACTCCTTTCCATCTTTACACATTGGCCATTAAATTACATACAATGATCTAAAATCAAAAGAATAATTTTTGCAACTTTTTATTCTTTATAAGTATTCAGACCCTTTGGAAAGTCACTTACATATAAGCACAGGTGCATTCTGTTTATTTAGCTTATCTGTTTTACTGCCAAATGCGGCTTGACAATATATTAATGTGTGGGGTTTGAATACTTCCAATCCAATTATAAAAAAAATAAAAATCATCTTACAACACTTGATTTAGTGGTTCAGTTTTTTTTTTTTTTTTTTTATAGAATGCAAGCAGAGATACAGTCCGGCATGAAGCATGTGGAGACCTCAGTGATAAACCAATCAAACCAGAATCAGAGGTGAGCAAAAACAAGTTGTCACTTATTGTTCACCTGGTATGCAGTTGAGTCTGCAAACATAAAAATCTAAATAATTTCCAAATTACAGACAAAGTCCAAAAGTGAAGCACCAGTACAGCCACAACTGAATGTTCTTAGGACTCTCCGGGGAGACAGAAGACACTTTAAAAGTGAATAGTACACAAGTCACCCCTGGTTAGAATAATCCATAAGTGCACAATAAACAATAGAATCAGAAAGCTAACATTTGTACTTTTAGGTATATTGGAGCTGACAGCAAAACATAATCCTAACACGAAACAAAAAAAAGAATGCAGTTGGCAATACAACATATACAAATGCTGATATCCAGAATTGAATTTTGTCTTGTGTAGCAGAGATGGTTTGCATCTCAATAATAAAAAAACTAAGTTAAGAAATTTCAGTGTTCAGCATACTTTCTGATGAAACTGAAGATCTTAAAAACAAATTGCCGATTTTTCAAAAGGTATTCACACAAAGAATAATTGATACTGTGGAAAGATGTGGTCTTGAATACAAAATGTATTTGGTAGGCTAGTCCTGAGCAGTGGTAGACGAAGTACACAAACCATGTACTTGAGTTAAAGTAGAGACACCAGGTAAAATACTACTCCAGTAAAAGTAAAAATGCTCCCTTTAAACTTTCACTTGAGTAAAAGTACAAAAATATTTGCCTTCAAATATACTTAAGTTTTCAAAGTACAATGATTTATAATAGCTATAATATCCTATTCTTTTTTGTTACAAAACAAGAGTTGCTTAATCAACTCAGCTTATGCAAAAAAACTCAAATGTTACTCTTAGCACTCCGAACTATTAATAAAATTATATTAATTAATAAATAAAAAAATAGATATCTATTACAATCATTAGCCCAAAATCTTTTTTTAACTACTTGATAAATATCGTGCAAATAAGGCCACATATGTTGTGGCAAGTTAGATTCAGAAATTTCTTCATTTATTCTATCATTTATTACTTTCAAAATGTTCTGCTTGCTGTTGGACTGACACCGAACTTAGTATGTTCGTACTAAATAGATACTACCAAGTAGCAATCAAAACAAGTTTGAAACAGAGTGTGCTCTACACTGATTGGTGGCTTGCCACACCACACACAATTTATAAAAGTACAAAATGCCTAAATCTGTGTGATTTTGGTAATATGATTTGCAGAAATCACAAGAAGCATACCTGCTATAATTTCTAGGTATGTAACATGTTTAGGCCTTTGGGTGAATTGATATTGTTCAAGAATGCAATGATTTGTCATTTGCACTTGCCTAGTGCTCTTTTTTCTCTCTCTTGCAAAGTCGCAAAATTCTTGCATTTCTTTTTTGGTGAATAAAGTACCTTTTTTGCCTGTCAGTGTTCAAAGATCGAATAGTGTTTATTTCAACATTTATTGAGCTTATGGATGCAGAATGTATCTATAGATTCTTTATCTATTATATTCTTCTCTCTACTCCTGAAAAAAGTTCTGGCTACATAAACGCTGTACAGAAGGAACACACATTTACAAATTACATGTTAATTGTAAGTCTGAAAATAACTAATCAAAAGTATACGAGTTTAGGAAAAAATCTTTCCCAAGCAAGTGTTAAATAGAAGAATGATATGTAAGCTTTGATTAATTTTTAATTATCTGTGTTACACAGGGTGATACTATACTTTCTACTTTCTTGAAGCACTTTTGGTAGGTACCAACCACTGCATACTAGGAGAATCCAAAGAAACTTGATATTTGTCGGTCAGATCCTTACACATTCATACTTAATTAATATGCATGATAATATACCTTCTAATGTACTAATCTCTAGTATCCCAATTATAGTATACTAATCATCTACTAAATACATTTCACAAGCTTATTAAATTAATATTAAATGGATCTGTAATGTCATGACCTAATCCTCTTCTAGCAGCCCTGAGATTGGTGGTAGTAAATGGCACACTATGATTGGTTGATGATGATGTATACATATACATACATATGTGCACGCACGCACACACACACACACACACACACACACACACACACACACACACACACACACACACACATTTTTTCTCCATTTGTATTATTTAAAAAATTATCTTAAAATATAAGAAAGAATTCTTTAAATAAAAACAGCAAATAACACAGGAGGATTTGTATCAGCTGAAAACTGCTGTAAGCTGATGGTTAACATGCTAACAGAGCTAACAAGCACACGTTGTTAATATTTATATCGGATGTTCATTTGGAAATTAGAATGTGCAAGCGAATGTAAATGAATGTGTAATGTCGATAATACTTTATAAATACATTTGTAACTTGAATCTTTTCTGTGTTGGTTGTGTCTGTGCTTCGTTTTGAACAGCATTGCCAGGACAGAATAGTAATATAAGATTCTTCAGAATTTTTTTCAAAAAGGCAGGAACTAGGTGAATTTCAAAAGGCATCTCAATATACCCTGGTATTAAAAAGTATTAAAAGATTCCATTGTTTCCAGTAACTTTTTTGGGTTACATCAATTTGTGACCCTTCTTTTTCTGTTGTTCAAATCACCAGCACTGTTTATGAACAGAATATTCAAACAACTCTAATACTAATAATGCCTGCACGCTGTGTACAAATATTGAGATGATATTGTGATTATAATAATTGTGATCTGGGCATCTGCACATTCAAATTCTAAGTGCTGTCCTGAGATCATTATGAGTCTCTGGGGACTTTAATCATGTTACTCTGGACACAACACTACCTGCTTTCTCCCAGTATGTGGACTGTAACACCTGAGGAAATAGGACTATTGATGTGCTGTATGCCAATGTAAAAGAGGCATAAAGCTCCACCCTGATGACTGCACTGGAGAATGCAGACCACAACCTTATTCTGCTTGAGCCTCACTACAAAACGAGAATGAGGACAGAATACTCTGCCTGCACTCTACTCTGATATCACTAACCATATGCTCATTCAAGAATTGGTCTCCTTCAGAAATACAGACTGGGATGTGCTGCAGGGGTCGTACAGTGGGAACATTGAGAAAGTTGTTGACTGCAGTAACTTCTGTATGGAGAACCTTATGCAGCTATACAAATAATATGCCCTTAATAACGAGTGACATCAAGGGCTTCTGAACCAGAAGAAGAGGGCCTTTAAAGACCATGATAAGATGGAGCTTTAGTGTGTACAGAGGGAACTCAAAGTCCAACTCACAAAGGCAAAGGAGAAGTACCAGAGGAAGCTGGGGCAGCTGTTGCAAAATAACCGCATGAAGGAAGTGTGGGACAGGATGAAGGTAGTCAGCAAATGCAGCTTCAAATTGGGGGTGATACCACTAAAGGAGATGTTAGAGAAGCAAACCAGTTGAACAACTTCAATAGGTTTGACCACACCCAAACTCATTCACACCTCAGTACACTGAACACCCCACCCCCACTTCTGCTCTCTCTCACCATTGGAACCAACTGTAGCACAAAGGAGAATGTAGCTCCACCCATCAACAAAGCAGCTGGCCCAGATGGACTATCTCCATGACTACTGAAGGCTTGCTCGTTGGAGCTGGGAGATCCTCTACAGCACATAACCTTAGCCTGGAAAAGTAGAGGGTGCCCTGGCTGTGAAAAACATCCTGCATCATCCCAGTTCCAAAGAAACCACAACTTGGAGAGCTGAATAACTTCAGGCCATTCACCCTAATGTCTTAGGTAATAAAGACCAGCAGGTGCTGCTACACCACATGAGGCCATAGGTCTTCCATGGCCTTGACCCTCCGCAGTTTGCAAACCAGGAGAAGGTAAGAGTGAAAGATGCCATTATCTAAACGCTACACCGATCTCCTCACCTAGACAGCAACAGTGGGGCTGTGAGAATTACAAAGTGAAAAGTGAGCTTACACCCAGTGGCATGGACCATGGAAGGGACTGTGGGTCGTGCCACCTGCAAAGGTTTACAGATGAAACTGCTATCGTGGGCTGTATCAGGAGTGGACAGGAGGAAGAGTACAGGAAACTATTCAAAGACTTTGTTGCATTGTGTGACTTCAACCACCTGCACCTCAACACCACCAAGTCCAGGGAGATGGTGGTAGTCTTCAGGAGGCCCAGGCCTCAACTGGAGCCTGTGACTATCGACGATGACTATGTGGAGTTTGTAAAGACTTACAAATAAACTAGAATGGACTGCTAACACGGATGCTCTGTGTAGGAGAGGACAGAGGTGGTTGTATTTTCTTAGAAGGCTGGTGTCCTTGAGTAGGCTCCTGTCAGTCATGAACAATCTACTGCACCCACTGCACAGTATCATCCCCAGGCAGATATATAGTTTTGAGATACAGTTATCTAACCTTATCACTGCCTCTTATGCGTGACCATATTCTAAGTTTTGTGTAAATCCACGCAAAAATAAATAAAGGTTGAATAAGAGTAAATTGGATGCCATTTTCTGTTTATGTGTTGGCCATATTGTTTACAAATATCAACATAAAAAAATTATTATTTAAAAACTAGAGTCCTTAATTCTTTTCAAAGCCACTGTAAGTTTAAATCGCTAAACTTCAAAGAAATATCACATCTGTTTACATAGAGAAAAATAGAAAGCATAAGTTCAATGAAACACACTATATGTTTCTGTAAGCACAAATATTTTGCGAATGAATATTTCACAATATCTGAATTTAAATCATATGATTCAAATTATTTGTCATGGGTAAAATTGGTTTAAGATATGCCTTTTGATATCAACACATTTCCTTTTTCACCCTGAATCAAATGATATGAATGTTGAAAGCACACCGGTAACCATTGTCCAATGTCTCCGGTGTGAAGCCATCCATCCGAATCCAGTGTCTCTGCCGTCATAACTGGATCCTTCAGATAGCCTTTAAAGACATTTGGGCCTTTTACACACACCTGCAATTTAATTATTATATTTAAATATATTTAAATATTAACTGGTATTGTTAGTATACAAATGTGCAAATTAATAGCATGGAATCATATAATTTATACCTCCCCCTTTCCTTTTGAGGTATAGTAGTTCTTCTCTGGCACATCCACAAGTTTTATGAGGTTGCATGGTAGTGGTGCCCCTACATGACCTACAAACAGCAAGAGAAAAAAATCTTGCATGCAAGCAGGGCTCTGAGCTACCAAAATCTCTTCACACAAAATTAGGTATTGTCATATCACCAGCATCTTCAGCCAAGAATTTCACAGCCCAAAATCCTCTGTCACAGCACAACATTTAGAAATCCAATTTAATTTCCCAGCAACATGAACTACAGTCTACATCACATGATTTTATCATGTGCACATGGACACCAGAATTCAATCTAGTCTGTTTGCTGATCACCTGATCATGGTGCCTGTTTTAAATTTTATTTTGTATTGTCTTATGGATTTAATCCACATTACTGGGCTTTGCAGAGGCATATAAACTATCATTTTTGAAATAGTTAAGTAGTTTGGAGAGGCACAGTTCAGGAAGAACTTAATGGATTATTGCTTTCTGCTTTTTACAGGGATACAGACTTTATAAATGTTGATAAATACATTGTGCTAATAAGTTTGTTCTTGTAATTTCAATGTTCTTCTTGTAAATTAAATGTTAGATACTCTACATGTCAACCTAATAGACTTTTGTGTTTTAAATTATTTTATTACATGCTGCCACAGTCTTCTTTAAGATGGGGTCCTACCATAGTTCCCTTTGCAGTTCTGTCATTTAAACACAATATTCCAATTAAATACAATTTTCTTTCTCTGTAATTTATTAAATAAATGTACTAAAAATATAGGTTATTTCCTAGCTTATGTGATGTCATATGAGTCAAGGTTTACCAGAAGTCCAGTCTCCAGGGGTGGTGAAGGTGCAGCCGGCTGTGCACTCTGTCTGTCCATATGCTTCATACACCTGTAAACATGTGTGTATGCAGAATACATGAAACTCCAAATGCTTAGTGCTCAATGTACAGTTGTGTGTATATGTGTGTGCATGTTTTCACCTGACAGCCCAAAGCTGCTCTCAAGAAGCTGAGTACCGTAGGAGAGGTAGGAGCAGCCCCCGTTATAACCATTCGAAGCCTCCCACCTACATTAGCCTGCAAATCAATTACACTCTTATTGGTCCCCGATATATGTAGGCAACTTACTTTAGAATATTAGACTCATATCTGCACACCCATTTAAACTCTTCAAACATGCTTGTTGACTTAATTCATGTTGTGAAATTTCACAAGATTTTGATATAGGGAAATGGCATAGGCTGTCATGATTACACAAACCTGAATCTTGCTGAAGAAGATCTTATCCCATATGCTGTTATTGCGGATGATCCCACTGATGACCTCTTCTCCCTTTTTTTTCGCAGCAAAATTAAGGAGCCAACGCTTCACAGGGGTATTGGCCTGAGTAAAGATCTGAAAAATAATAACCAAAAAATATTTCAATTGACAGGCTAAGTGTGATAAATTTCTATCTCTATAATCAAATAAATATTATCATGAATTTTTTTAAACTTAACTTTTAAGTTTACTCCTTGATACATCTGAACAATAAGAAGTGCAATCATATTAAAAATGTACTTCTGTAGGGTGTATATTTGCACACTGTCAGGCCAGACTGCCAAAAAAAGCCACAGCTTTAAATAAACAAATACTTAAGTGTTTATGACTCTATGATTATTGGTGATGGCAACAATTTTTTTACCGTATGTGATGCAGTGTGTAGCTTATCATTTCATTTACAGAAGATCTTTCCTATGATGTTTAGGAAAAATTACAGTGGAGTTTTTAACAAGATTGTTTAACAGGATTTTGAAAGGTGAGAAGATGCCTAAAGGAATGGAGAAGGAGTGGGCTGTTACCAATCTTTAAGAATAAGGTAGATGTGCAGACCTGCAGTAACTACAGGGGAATTAAGTTGATCAGTCACACCACGAAGTTATGGGAAAAGCACCACAGATGCATTATTTTGTTTTGAGAATGTTGATGAAAAATTATAAAGAAGGTCAAAAGGAGTTGCATTGTGTGTTTGTGGATTTAGAGAAAGGGTACAACAGGGTGCAGAGAGAGGAGTTGTGGTATTGTATGAGGAAGTCAGGTGTGTCAAAGTAGTATGTGAGGGTGGTGCAGGACATGTATGAGGACAGTGTGACAGCTGTGAAGTCTGCAGTAGGAACGACAGACTGGTTCAAGGTGGAGGACTGCATCAAGGATCGGTTTTGAGCCCTTTACTGTCTGCAGTGGTGATGGACAGGTTGACGGACGAGGTCAGACAGGAGTCACCATGGACTATGATGTTTGCAGATGATATTGTGATTTGTGGTGAGTGTAGGGAGCAGGTTAAGAATAGCCTGGAGGGGTGGAGGTACGCGCTAGAGAGAAGGGAAGTTAAAGTCAGTAGGAGTAAGACAGAGTACATGTATGTGAATGAGAGGGAGGGCACTGGAGTGGTGTGGTTGCAGGGAAAAGAGATGGAGAAATTGGAGGAGTTCATGTATCTGGGGTCAACAGAGCAAAGTACTGGAGAGTGTGTTAGAGAAGTGAAGAAAAGAGTGCAGGCACAGTGGAGTGGGTGGAGAAGAGTGGCAGGAGTGATTTTTGATAGAAGGGTATCTGCAAGAGTGAAAGAGAAAGTTTATAGGACTGTGGTGAGACCTGCGATGTTGCATGGTTTAGAGACAGTGGCATTGAGTAAAAGACAGGAGGTGGAGCTGGAGGTGTTGAGGTTTACATTGGGAGTGACGAGGATGTACAGGATTGGAAATCAGTTTATTAGATGGACAGCGCATGTAGGATGTTTTGGAGACAAGGTGAGGGAGACGAGATTGAGATGGTTTGGACATGTGCAGAGGAGTATATTGGTAGGAGAATGGTGAGGATGGAGCCACCAGGAAGAAGGAAAAGAGGAAGACCAAAGAGGCGGTTTATGGATGTGGTGAGGGAAGACATACAAGTAGTTGGGTTGAAAGAGGCAGATGTAGAGGACAGAGTGCTGCTGCTTAGAAAGTTTTATTAATTTAGTCATGTTAGTTTACTTCTAATCATGCATACAGTTTTCTTTTAAAGACTGAGAAAGTTAAACTTTATTGGCCCACTTTATGTAATTTTTTTTCATTCCTTTATTATTTGTTTATGGTTTTATCCAGATGACCGTACTATCTTTGATTAGTATAGTGTTCCAAATATGGCAATCACTCTGAAATCGTACATGGAATCTAACTCTGTTCACCTGAGAGTGGTCACTTCATGTCCTCCTGAAATCAACAGCGATTTCTTTTGTTTTTCACATTCATAGGGAGGTTGTTACCTCTGCACAAGTAGGTTAGCCTTTAAACTTCTTCTTATCATTCTTGCTGATGACACCCACAATGTTAGTACCACTGGTGAGCTAAATGTGGGTCAGCAGTGTACTGGGCAAACAGCAGAATGCACACTGAGCACCCCAGTGTGTGTTGGTGCAGGAGATGCTGTTCAGACTGACTGAATTTTCTTAAACAAGATTTACCGGATCCAGTTGCAAAGTAAAGTGGTGCATCCAACGTGCTTAACTTCCCAATCAGCTGCTGAGAAATTATTTTGAGAATTGCTGGGCTGAAATTCATCAGCTGCATTCACACATGTGCTTTTTGTCCAGGTGGATGAATGTCAAAGAGAGGGTGGTGTCAATGATGCTTGATAACTTTCTACCGCTCAACTCAGATAAGACGGAAGTACTTTTACTAGGACCACATGCAGCTAGAAGCAAACTTTCCGAATTACGTAGCATTTCTGGATGGTGTTTCTGTTTCAGCATGTACAGCCGTCAAAGACCTTGGTGCTATTATCGACCTTAGTCTTTCCTTTGAGGCTCAAGTGAATAATATCACCAGGATCGCCTTCTTTTACCTTAGAAATATTGCTAAAATTAGAAATACGATGTCGTTACAGGATGCAGAAAAACTAGTTCATGCTTTTGTTGCTTCTAGATTAGACTACTGTAACGCTTTACTGTCTGGGTGTGCGAGTAAGTGCATAAATAACCTTCAGTTAGTTCAGAATGCAGCAGCAAGAGTCCTCACTAGATCTAGAAAATATGACCACATCACTCCTGTTTTAATCAGTCTACACTGGCTCCCAATCAAATCTCGCATTGATTATAAAATACTACTACTGATATATATATATATATATATATATATAAAGCACTTAATGGTCTCGCGCCGCATTATCTGAGTGAACTTCTGTAATATTAATAATAATAATAATAATAAACTTTATTTTGTATAGCACCTTTAAAATGAGTTTCTCAAAGCGCTTGACATAAAAAATTAAATTAAAATATACACATATTAATGCAAACACTAAAACTATCCACACAAAAAATAAAAACCCAATAAATAGCAAACAAAGAAGTCACATAAAAGCTACCCTAAAAAATTACATTTTAAGATAGGATTTAAAAACACCCAGGGATTCTGCATTCCTGATCTCTGAGGGCAGGGAATTCCACAGTTTGGGAGCAAAAGAAGAAAAAGCCCGATCACCCACAGTTTTTAGCAGTGTTTTTTGGGCAGTGAGAAGACCAGCTTCAGAGGAGCGTAGAGCACGTGAATGTGTGTAGGGTTAACAGCTCACATAGATATTGAGGGGCCAGATTATTCAAGGCCTTATAGGTGAGCATGAGAATTTTAAACTCAATACAAAAACTAACAGGAAGCCAGTGCAATTTTTCCAGGATAGGTGTAATGTGTTCCCTTGCACTGGTTCTAGTCAGAATTCTAGCCGCTGAATTTTGTACCAACTGTAATTTACTTAGGGTAGCTTTAGGAACTCCAGCCAGCAAAGCATTACAGTAGTCAAGACGTAAAAATACAAATGTGTTGATCAACTTTTCAGCCACAGAGAAAGTCAGCATGGGACGTAATTTGCCAATGTTTCTGAGATGAAAAAATGACACTTTGACAGTGCTATGAACGTGATGGTCAAATGTTAAATTGGTGTCAAATATCACCACTAAATTTTTTCGTTAATTTGGAATTGTAAAGTAGATCCATCCAAACTTTCCTTTACACAGCTGATGAGGTCAACCAATAAGCATCACTTCGGTCTTGTCACTGCTCAGACAAAGATAATTTTCTAACATCCATTTCTTAATCTTAGGAAAACATTGAGAGGGAAAAGACACAGGCATATTGACATCCGGTTTAGAATGTATATAGATCTGAGTGTCATCGGCATAAAAGTGATAGTTAAGACCAAGTGATCCTAAAAGCTGGCCAAATGGATAAATGTAAATACTAAAAAGTAATGGGCCCAAAACCGATCCCTGAGGAACACCAGATTGCACCACACCAACTTTAGACTTGCAATCACCCATCACAACAAACTGCTTACGGTCAGAAAGGTAGGACTTAAACCATACTAATGCAGATTCAGAAACCCCAAAAAATTGCGTGATCTATTGTGTCAAAAGCGGCACTAAGATCAAGAAGAATCAGTATAGATAGACTGCTGGAATCAGAAGCCATTAACAAATCATTAGTGACCTTAACCAACGCCGTTTCGGTGCTGTGGAGCTTACTAAAATTTTGGTGAGGAATGGAAGATTAGAGATGGCACGAAAATTATTCGGATTATCAAAGTTCATGTTGTTAGTTTTTGGTACTGGGGTGACAGCAGCAGTTTTAAGTGCTGCTGGAACAACACCGGTATACAGAGAGTTATTGATAATTCTCAAAACAAAAGAAAAGAGGAAATCAAAACAAGATTTAAAAAGACAAGATAGTATCGGATCAACTCTGGAAGTTGAGGCGTTGCGTAATGACTGGGAGTCATGAATGAGGGTTTTTCTGATTATTGACAAATTTCTGGGAAAAATACACAGATCTGGCTGACACCATTTTAGCCTTATATTCAAGTAAGCTGACTTTCCAGGCCTGGTGATGAACCGTTAAAACTGAAATGCGCCATCTACGCTCCATTTTGCGACACAAAGCCTTCATTGTACGCAAATCATCATTGTACCATGGAGCAGAGCGTGCAAAAGAAACAGATCGTGACTTCAAGGAAAGCAATGTGTCCAGACCAGACAGGAGGACGGAGTTCAGCATAGAAACGTTATCATCCAGATCATCAGATAGAGAATCACAACTCAAAGAAGAGTCAATAAAGTCTGAAAAATCAGTGGGCTCAATAGATCTACACTTGCGATAATTAATAATGCGAGAAGAGGTAGTGTTCATGACAGGTAACTCCATTTTAAAAAAGACAGCCCGGTGATCAGACAAACCTAGATCAGAAGTTGACAAATGAGACACAAATAAACCGTTGGAAATCACAAGGTCTAAAGTATGGCCTTCATCATGCGTAGGACAGTCCACGAGTTGGTCTAATTCAAAGCACTCCAATATGGACAAAAAGTCTTTAGTTATTGCAGAGTCTTTTACATCCATATGGATGTTGAAATCACCCAGGAGAATAATTCTTTCAAATCTGAGGCAAAGAAAAGACAACATATCTGATAATTCAGATAAAAAGTCTTTTTTTTATTCAGGAGGCCTGTAGACTGTAGCCACTGCAGTAGAAATGGGGGCAGAAACACTCAAAACAAGGCACTCAAATGTGTCAAATTTAGGGGGCAACCACCAGACGCATGTTGACCTGTTGATTGTGTAACACGTATCATTGTGTTACACAATCAACAGGTCAACATGCGTCTGGTGCGTCTCCCCACCTCTGCCAGAAAAACACGGAAGGTCAAATAATCCATAGCAGGTGTTCCAGTATGATCCCAGCTTGGGATGGTTTCTTATCAACACTTTGGGTGGTACCATGAAATTCCGGAATAAGAACGGGCGCTTTGAGGATGGATTGGACTGTAGTTGATGTCAACAGTCTCCTACACTGACTCAGAACTACTTTTCGCTTCTGATCATCATCACTGCACCCCGCAACATCGTATATCTGCTACAAATGTACATTCGGTGCAACCCAGATGAGAATGGGTTCCTTCTTGAGTCTGGTTCCTCTCAAGGTTTCTTCCTTATGCCATCTCGGGGAGTTTTTCCTTGCCACAGTCACCACCGCCTTGCTCATCAGGGACAAACTTACTTATAAATAACATATTCACTTTTAATCACCACATTATCTGTGTAAAGCTGCTTTGAGACAATGTTTATTGTTAAAAGCGCTATACAAATAAAAATGAATTGAATTGAATATTTATATTCTATAGGGTGGTTTGCTTGATACATAAACTGCAGTGGATCCAGTAAGGGGGCCATCAAGCTCTTGATGCGCCTTATAATGATGGGTGCATCATACCGTCCTGAAAGTGGCTGTGGACTTTGTTACAATCTAATAACCCACGACAATAGCACCTCTGTAATAAATTTGATAACCCAAGAGAGTTTAAGCACTTCTGTCCTATAGGCCACATTGTCACCTCCTCTAAAAATGGAGCTTAGGTGTCTCTGCAGTCATCCAAGGCTTCTGGTTGAAGGTGAAATAAAAATCTTTGAGGAAAGTTTATGTGAACAAGATCCAACATCCACAATTCCACACGCTTATAACAAAAGTGGTCAATTCCTGCAGGAAATAAAGTAGCCAATCTGAATGGTGGGGACTGGAACTCTTTTGCTGAGCAATGTCTCTTCTAAATTATTGTCAGTATTGCCTTGTCATAGTACACACAAACACTGTCCTTATACTGTGGAAATCAGGCTATAGAACATTAAATAGCACCATTTTGCATTCAGAGGCTGCTGCATGGTACTTTTTGCAACAGTCAACATTTGACAAAGTTTGCACAATACATCAAATTTCGAGACAGAATCTGCACATTAGATATATGTTAATGTGACATAAGATGACTAATGTAAGTACAACATTATTAATTCATATGTAAAACATTGCTAATTTGTGGTCATATATTTTGTGGAGGCATATTAGGATATTGATTTTGCAAATGTTTAGAAATATTTTAGAAAGGACTGAGCTATAATTTTCTATCCAGCTAATATTAGCTAATTCATCCATGTTAGTCGAAGTAATGTTGTTATAAATAGCTATCGTAACATATTATTTAACAACAGTAAACATTTACATTCATTAACATAAGTCTGAATAAAATAATTACTGATCTCCATAATTGTCCTCTACCTCCTAGACCTGCACTCTCTTATTGAGACATTGTTGTACTCTCATTCACTTTGTTCTCTTGTTTTGTCATTCCTTTAATAGAGTACATTCATTTTGATTTTATGAAACTACTTTAAATGTTAGCTTAAAATTATACCATCGCTAGTAAATTGTTATGAACTTTAGTATTATGTTCATGCATTTACTTTATTCACTAATTTGCAAGATATACAGTAGAAACCACAATTAAGAGTCTGTTTGAAAAAGTTAACAACCAAACATGTCATGGCCTTGCAAAAATTACTAGCACACCTGTGAAAAGAGAAAGATGGCAAATCAAGTTTACAGGGTTTCAAGTGAATGGTGGACAGAATGTGCTTACGCATGAGGTTATACACTCTATAATATATTTATAATATAAATGAGATGGCATAAAATTGCTAGTCACCTCATCAATCACAACCTAAAGAAAAACATTGGGGTCAACTGAACTTGATCAAACACTATTTCCTATATCTGTGTAAATAGGAATGAAAATGTAATGACTTTAGTACTTCCTGTTATATGATTACATCAATCCAAGTAGAAGTTTCCTACACCTATTTCTAGAAAATATTATTATTTCATGCCTGAAGTAGTATTTTACAATTATTGGGTAATTCTGCAAATTTTAAACATTAAGGTAATCTGCCAATAGAATTGAAAACAGCTGGCAATACAATTTTGCTATAATGTAACCTGCTTCAACTCTCACCTTATCATACATGCGGTTGAGGAGCCGTGGCACCACAGGGAAGACAGTGGGGCGCAGGGCCTTCATGTCATCAGCAAGAAGACGTATATCACCCTGAAAAAAGCCAATTCTGCCCCCATGACAGTACACCACTGCCTAAAAAACAAAACAAAACAAAACAAAAAAATGTATTACTTTACTTATTATTAGTTATTATCCATATAAGCATCTTCCATTGGCAGTAAAACCAATAATCTTTGTAAAGAAAACGTAACTAGTTGTCCCAAAGGTCATAATTTGTCAGGTATTCTAATCTTTTTGTTTAACAGGAAAAAAAATGTTTGGCTCACATTTAACAAAAACCCACCAAATCTCAAAAAATGTGAATACTTTATTAGACCAATAAAAAAAAAAAATGTAGTGAATTGTTGGTCTTCTGAAAAGTGTGTTTATTTACTGTATATGTACTCAGTAGGGGCTCCTTTTGCTTTAATCATTGCCTCAATTCAGCGTGGCATGGAGGTGATCAGTCTGTGGCACTGCTGAGGTGGTTTGAAGAACTCTTAGACCAAAGTTAAGCTATGATATTTACTATAAGTTACTGCTGTTTCAATCGTTATTAAGTTGTGAAATGTCAATCAGCTAATCAATCATAGTCAGGAGGTGCTGGTATAAAAAAGTGATGAGCAGATTTAAGAGCATCTTTCAGAGATAAAACATCAAATCAAATTTTATTTGTCACATACACATACATACAGGGTATGACATGCAGTGAAATGCTTAGTATTTACTTCATCAAATCATACTTCATTTACCTTATCATCAAATACTGTAGTATTTACAGTATTTAACATAAAGACAACAAGTTACTAATGAAGGTACAGGTGGTCCATGCCATGGGCTTTAGTCTTAATTAGGAATTGTTCAACCCAATTATTGGATCCACTGTGCAGAACAATGCCCAGCATGGCACTAACTTGGATATTACAAGCATATGTTTTAAATGATTATAGCTTAAATAGCTGCATTAGGCCTTGAATTCTTCTGTAATATAAATAAGATTGTTTCTACAGTATGTTTTCATTGTACTTTAAGTTTCATTGAACCAATAAAACTTGTTTTTTATAAATATATAAAATATAAATATAATTATAAATATATTTATTTATAAATATTATGAAATCATAAATGAGGGGAACCATGGCAATTTTAATTAAAAAAAATACTGTATAATAATACTATAAAGTTTGGTTTAATGTAATACTGTATTATTTTTTTTTCATGGCCCTCAATTATGTTTTATTTTTGACTCTTCATAGGAAAAGGTTTGGGCATCTCTGATCTATACTGACTAAAAGAAATGTGAGCAATTTTTCAAACTGAGTTACTTTTAACTTGATATTTATAAAATGTTTAATTGTGTCAATAAAATGCACAGCAAAACTATAACCCTCTCTTCTTGTCTACATAAACAACATGCACGCACACACACAGACAGATACACACGCAGACATGCAGTACCTCAATAAGCCGCTCAAACATGTGTGCAAGGGGCAAGAAAGAAATGAGAACGTCTTCTTGATTTGGAGATATAACTTTCTGCATGACAAACAATTATTGCAGTTAAACAAAGACATGAAATAATAGTTTGTGTAATTAAAGTCAAACAGAAAATTGTTTAGTCTATATTAATTTAATAAAAAAAATGTTTGTCACAAAAAGTAAATAGAAATCTATTAGTTCATATCGACTTTTTGCAGCAGTATCTAACAGACCTGTGTTTCGCTATCACTTACATCTGTTGCTTTCAGAAATCCAGAAATATCAGCAACAATGTTCCCATGTGTAAGCATCACACCCTTTGGATTTCCTAAAAAAAAAAAACACAGACATACTAACAGGTGACCTTGTGAACTCTGTCATTGTGAAAACCCTGAAAACTCCAACAATTAATAGCTATTTTTTGTTTATTTGTACTCCCCTATTAATTAAAATAAAGTCAATTTGAGTTGGTTTCATTCCACATATTCCAACCTTTGTGCTGGCTCAACCTATATGGCTGTATATAGGCTTAATCTGTAAAACATAGCTCGGTTATTATTTCTGCATGGTTTCTGTACAATGTCTATCAAAAGTTTGAAAATGCAGGCTTTCATTTTGGAGAAACATGCATGTTTATTTTGTTTATATGTAACAAACTAAGTAAATGGCAAAATCATACACAATTTTGATAGTGAATGACTGAAAGAAAGTTCTAAGGACAGCTGAGCCCAAATTTGACCTGTTTGGCTCTAACAGTTGAATCTATGTACAGTAAGATGTAGAAAAGAAGACGTGACCAGGCTGCTTCACATCCACAATCAAACATTTGTTTGTTGCAGGGAAGGTTGAAAACTTATTCTGGGAAAAAGAAAAAACACTGAAGAAATGTAACTACTAAATTATACTTCAAGATCAATAATTAATTCAAACCAACATCACCATATGCCAATACAATGACTTAGAAGATACGTCCAAGCTTTTTAAGTGTTATTCATCATGGAATGGAATTCCCAGTCACCAGGCCTAAATCCTGTTAAAATGCTTTGGGATGTAATGGTTTGCAAGGTCAAAAGGAAATATTCAACTATTGAAAAAAAATTGGAAGTTAAATAAAAGCCAAGGCAAAGTACTTTAGATGAATAGTTTGAGAAACTGTCTGAATGCTAAGCGTGTGTAAAGTTCTTATTCATGCTAGAGAAGGCTTTTTTATAATGAAAATATAGTTTAATTCTCTCTGTACATTTATGTATTTGTTTGATCAAAGTAACTCATTATACCATAAAATTACCCAATTTGTTGAATATGAACAAAAGGAACATGCATGTGTCGCTCCAAAATAAACACTATGTTTCTAAACTTTTGACCGTTACTGTATAAGTAACACATTTCAGATACACGATCTTATAACTAGATTTTATTATTGTGAAGGACTACAAATGTACATAATGCACACTATTTTTAAATGACAATTTACTATGCAGGCATGTTGACTATTTGAAGATGCTACATTTTCTGAATTTTTGAATGGGTACCAAGAGGTACTATGTAGAGATGGCTACGCTAAGATCACAATATTAAGTAGAAGCATAGTAGTACAGTCATATTTGGACTTAAATATGTTATCTTGAGCTTCCAAATAGAAAGCTACATGAGATGTGTCCACCTGTCTCGAGGTATACAGGAAAAGGTAAAAGTATTTGGTGTTACATAACCAATTGTGATTGAACTAGATAAACAAAGTAAACGCTAGCCACTGTGTTACTCAGTGAAGGCAGAATTAGTTGGAGTAGTTCCAGCTTTTGTTTGCATGACTGTTTCAGGTATGGGTTGGTGAAGACACAAATGCAGGATGCCGACAGATGTATTATTTATTCTTTATTAAAGAAGTAGCAGGCAAAACATAGAATCTTCAAAACTAGAGAGCACAGAAATAAAAGCTGTCGGAAAACGTATGGGAACTTGGGAAAACAAACTGTCCAAAAACTTTTGAGCATGCGATCAGCGAGGATGAATGGAAGAGCAGAGAGAAGGGCAAGCCTTGAAACCTGAGAAAGAAAGCAGAGTCAACAAAAAGCCCGTAATCCGAGAGGTGGCAAAGGACAAACAAGCCGGGTCCGAGATAACATTAAGATCCGAAAGAAAGAAATCCGCGAGGGAACCGATAGGCTGAATGAGCTACAGTGATACCCAGTCACCCCTCAAGGTTTCTCAGAAGTAGGTTATGCCTGCTGCAAATACTGCAGACAGAATTTCCTTATACCGTTGAAAAAAGAATGTAAGTGCTAATAATCCTGGAGGAGAATAAGGCTTGTCTTCATGAAAAAGCATATTAGTCCAACAAAGAAATCTAATCCATAATGCCGTAGGACGCTCCAACAAAACAGTGATTGTCAGAAAATTAACAAGCATTATTTATGTGACTTCACACGTGAGCTCATTAACATCTAGCCTTAAGGTTTAAGCAAATGTGTTAGTAAAATTGTGCAGCAGTCTTGCTGCCAAGAAAGCAATCATGCACATACCAGTGGCATATGCACCTGTAGCTAGTATAGCAAAACCTGAGTCATCACCTAGGGTCACAAAATGCACACTGTGCCATGATAACAGCTAGATAATCAGCTAGTCTGTCAGACTAGCTTGTCTGACAGACTAGCTGATTATCTAGCTGTTATCAATTTTCAGAGGATGATATCCACTGTGGCAGGTCTCTGTGTGCTCCTCCTGCATTTAATAGCTTAAATGCATCTGAGCTAAGACCAGCTATGCTTCTATGCATCTGAGCTAAGAACAGCTAGGGCAATTACCACTGGAATCATGTCATCAGCAAAAAAAAAAAAAAAAGGTCAATCTGGCTACAATCTGTTCAATGTTCCTCTAAAATGCATACAGACAGCTCCGCAAGCAGTCTCCCACTGTAAATAATACTATAAAAGGTGATACAAGACTGCTGTAATTGCACTGGCTGGAGCATTTGCATAGTGAATCTTTATGATTAAATTTTAGCTATAACCACCTACAACTAGTATCTGTCAACATCACCATGCCCATTAAAAAGTCCGGACATACTTCAACCAAAAGCCATGGATAAACTGATGTGTGATCTATTCTGCTTGACCGCTCTACTGCATTTGTCTCAGTTAATGCTAGTAAAGCAGGTGCTAGTTAAGTTAGAGATGTATCACACTTAATTAAACCTATCCCTATGCCTGCTTCTTATTCTTAAGCATTAAACTGGCTAATAAGAGCACAAAGTGATATTTGTAGTTGTTGTGAAAACATTTGAAAAAATTTAATTATAGAAATCAACTGGCAGACACAACATCCCTGGATGGGCACTCAGTATCTGATCATCTGTGCTAGCTGATGTCTTTGAAGATATATAAAGTTCATTCTTTGCACAAGCCTTTATTCCGATTGCATGAAGTGGACCACCATCCTACAATTGCCAGAAAACAGTAAAATAGCATGCCTCATTGATTTCTTATCCATTGCACTTACTCCACTAGTGAAGAAGTAACAGTAACGGAGGGAAAATAATAATTTTATCACCTGCTGATTTTGTAAATTTACACGCCTGATTCTGTAAATTTACCACAAAGAAATGAACAGTCTAACTGCTAATATCACCTATTCCTTGCAAACATCTCCACCACCATGGGAAAGACCAAATAGCTGTCAAAGGATATAAGGCTGGAATAGGCTACAAGAGCATCAGCAAGAAGCTTGGTAAGAAAGAGACCACTGTTAGCGTGATAATTCGAAAATAGAAGAAATACAAGATGTCAATCGCCCTCGCTAAAGAGACAGGACTAATTTGGGTGTGTCGGAGCCAGAATTCATGTTGGTTGGTGGGGAATCAAATATTTATTTCACTTTATCAAATACAAATTATTTTATATATAATATTACAGTGTTTTATTTATTTCTGGATTTTTTATATTCTTTATCTCTCTGTTAAAATAGAAATACCATAAAAATTCTAGACTGTTAATTTTTCATAAGGGGGTAAAATTACAAAATCAGCAGAGGATCAAAGAATTATTTGCCCCACTGCATATCCAGACTATCACACAAAACATGCTGGACCTTCTCCAGTTGGCATACATGTCCACAGAGGATGCAATTAGCACTACAGTGCACACCTGGAAAACAAGTACAGCTATATTTAAATACTGATAATTAATTATAGCTCAGCATTCAACACAGTGATACCATCACTAAGGGGGGAGTGGTAGCTCAGATCATCTCTGGGTTACTAATTGGAAGGTTGAGGTTTCAAGCCCCAGTATTGACAAGCTGCCACTCTTGGGCCCTTGAACACGCTTAGCCCCTCTGAGATCTAGGGGCACTGTATTATGGCTGGCACTGTGCTCTGACCCCAGCTTCCTAACAAGATTAAGTGAAGACCAAATAATGACCAAGTATGACCAATTATGTGGCATTGTTTCATCATCATCATCATGTCCCTCTAAAATTGTCTTAACAGTTCAGCAAAATGTATCAGGGATAAGGCCAAGGGCAAAATTAAAGAAGCTGTAGGAAAATCTGGCAGGTACTAGTCACTTCATGCATGTTCAATTCACTTTTATTGGTTTATATGCCCCATTGATTGGCTGTTTGGCAGTGTCTGAAATAGACAGCTGTGTTTCTCCTATCATGTACATAGATTATTTTACTGTGTAATCTGCATACATCTGACAATTAACACCAGAAGGACAAATATTTGGAACATCATTAACATATAAGCTAAATAACAATGAACATCAAATTGTTACTAATTAATAGTTTGTAATAGAACTAAGAATGATTATTAATTTATAATAAAAAAAACATTCCTGCACTTGAGCTTTATAAAGAGCTGGCAATTATATCATTTTAATTTGGTTCCTCCTCAAAACAATAAATTAGGACAGTTGGATTAGTTTATTCTAGTAAAATATTAATTACAAATGTTGAGTCGAAATCCAGTTTCATTGACACTTTTTAAGTGAATCAGTAAAACCCAAAATAAATCCATAAATTTCAAAGTGTTTGCTATTACATCATATTATATTTAGTTCACCATCCTATAGGCACAAAAACTAAACCATGGTTTTGTATGTTTCCCAGCTATGTAGCTAGATAAAGAATTTGGTGAGGCAGAAACTGCAGAAACCCAGACAGTAGCTTACCTTTATAGTGTACTATATGTACACTAATATCACCTTACCTGTTGTGCCACTGGTAAAGCAGATTATTGAAAGGTCTTCTGAACAAGGTGGCTGTGTGAACAAACATATTTGGCATTTAGTAGTAAACTTAATTTTGTAAATGTTCAGTAAACAACTTAAATGTGTCTAGGACTATTCTATAGATATGTATATTGACTACACATCATGCAATATTATGAAGACCTACATAAGAATCAGTGGTCATATCTTTTGGTTTACTGGTATATTTGCAGACATAATGGCGGGAGGGCATGAGCTAGCTTTTACAGTTTTGGCAAATTTGTAAAATATTTTCACTCTAATGTTAAATTCTTCAATATTGAATAGAAAATAAATCTAGCTCATATAATTGTAAATTATATTAATTGTAAATTATTCATAAAGGGTGAGAACATTCAATAATTTGAACACTGAGTCATGGAATAACCCATTTATACAAATTTTTTCTAACTAAACATTCTCTTTATTATTTATTTATTAATCAATTTATTTAATTTTATCTTGCTTTTCCAGATTGGTTGGTCAGAAAAAATATTTCTAAGATGGTTTAAGGCTGTTTTTGTCACGAAATCGATTAAAGTGTCAGTATGTAACACAGACAACCTTCCACCAGACAGAGTTTGATATTATGCACAGTTCTGTCAGTTCTCAAAGTAAATGTGTTGGAAACAGGAAAAATAAGATGCGACTTTGATGGGTCAAATTGTGGTGGATAGACTAATGGGTTAAAGAATCTATAGTACAAAACTGAAGGTCTTGTGGAGTGTTTGCTGGATGCAGTGGTTAGTGTTGACAAGAAGTCTTTTAAAGAAGGACAACCAGGGAATCAGCAACAAGGTAATGGGTGCCCAAGACTTACTGATGCATAACGGGGGGCAAAAAGGCATATTAACTGATCCCATTAAAGAGCTATTATAGCATTGATTGCTAAAAAGATTCAGTGCTGGCTATAAAAGCAGGTTGTCAGTTTGCTGCATATGGGGCTGCAGGCTAAATAGAAGTAGAAATTGAGTGTGGTGGGCTGTGTTGGAATTTCCAACTTAAGCCAAACTTTGATCAATTAGCAGACTGAGCCATGGTTTGCAATCATCTACATGGCAAAACTTAAATACATTACTTGTACTGGTATAATATACACCAATCAAGCATAAAATTATGACCAGCTGCGTAATATTGTGTTTGTCCCTCTTTTGCTTCTCCTGACCCATCAAGGCATGGACTCCACTAGATTCATGACAGTGTGCTGTGGTGTCTGGCACCAAGAAGTTAGCAGCAGATAATTTAAGACTTGTTTGTCCAGCACATCCCACATATGCTCGATTGGATTGAAATCTTGGATAATTTGGAGGCCAAATTAACACCTCAAACCATTCCTGAACCATTTTTGCTTTGTGGTAGGGTGCATTATCCTGCTGAAAGAGGCCATAGCCATCAGGGCCATTCTGACCTATTTGTCTAGCCATCACAATTTGACCATTGCCAAACTCACTCAAATCCTTATGCTTGCCCATTTTCTTATTTGTTTTGCATGTGTAGCTGGCCTTTATTTATTGAGGCAGCTTATGGCAGATGTCTTTGGTATTTTCAACATGGTAGAGGAACTTTTGAGACAATGTACTGGAAAAAAGGTTGAATATTGCTGTGGATACCTTTGTGAATTGACTAATATAGATGCTTCAATGTATTCTGCATGTGCTCTGTCTTTCTTTATGAAAATACCATAAAGTGTTTTTACTGCTTTTGTACATTATGAAGATTCTAATACAGTGCCATGCATAAAAGGGGTCTGCAATAATTCATTCATTTTACAGTAATTATCTGTTTTGAGGCTGCCTCTACTTTCCTGATGCCTTCTTTCAGGTTAAATCTAGTAGCACTTTACAGTTCTTTGTTGCCAGTCCTTTACTAGGTGTCAGATTTACCAAGGGTTCCTGTTAGAAATGTCCCACATGTGCTTGGTGAAAATTATGTCAACACAGCTCTACACGTAGATCAAGAATTGTGTCAATGTCTTGATCTTTTTCAAATAAGTCCCACTAGGTGTGGTTGACAGAGTCAGACATGCACACAGGCCATGAGTCTCCTTAAACAATAAAAAATGCCATTGGTGTGAGCATTCACATGTTTAATAATGCTATTAGCAGACAGGCAAATGCTGCTTTGGTGTTGGTATCTGGTGGTATTTCTTAATTGGCAGTAACGATAATAGAAGTGTCCGTGATAGAAAAATGGGCTTAAGAAGTAAATTATCTAAATTAAATAAATAAATTGCATAAAAGGAGAGCCTATTTAGCTGTAAAAGTCCACTCAAGTAATCTTACTTTGCAGTGTCTCTCCATCTTAATCATGGATAATAATCCAATATTTCTATTTAATACTTTAATACTTTAGCAAAGTTAACTAGGAACAAGATCACCATAAAAGCACAAATTGTTATATAAATACCTAAACTATTTAAACTAGCACTTTAAAAATAAAAAACTAACCTTGTAAAATGTCTAACCATAGGCTGATTTCAAACCCTCCTTTTATTGCCAAAATACTTAGATTATAACTCAGAAATTTTACTCATACTTACATATGGTTAACATTTATAAAATACATCAATTAAAAAGTACTGAAACAACTCTGTTTAAATTATTAATGTGCTGTAAATGTGCTACTATTGGCCTCTGATCAGTGTTTTGTCTTCCTTACTTGCAGCTTTTAATATTAAATAATATTAAAGAAAAGTTATCAAATTTATCCCAAATATATCACTGTTCAGTAATTTAAACCGGAAAGTAAGCCTCATGGGCCCTTGTATGAGAACACCATGGAAGATTAATTCACAATATGAAACCACTAATGAGAATCTCAGTCTTAACTTAACTTTTTGATGAACACATGAATAGCACTGATTAGAGTATGGAAAACCCAGTGATGACATGGCTACTCACCATTGGCTTGCAGTAATGCTCTTGCCCAATGGCCTGCAGTTAAAAAAAATCATTAAACACGTCTCAGCGGTCACATGTACACGTATATATATTAATATACATATTTATGAATATACTTGGCACACCACCATTTTAATACATATAAATACATATATTTGTTTATATACATGCAATACCAGTCAATTTGGGCCTTCTTTAATATTTATTTAGCTTTATTATTTTTAACAATGTACATTAATACTATGAAAAAACACATACGGAATTATGTAGTAAACAAAATGTGTTTAATAACCCAGAATATTTGTTGTGTTTTTGATTATTTAAAGTAGCCCCTTTTGCTTTCATAACAACTTTGCACACTCATGGCATTTTCTCAGTACTATCATAAGGTGTTCCAGCAATCTTGAGGTGTTCCCAGAGGTGTTGATTGTTTGTTGGCTGCTTTTCCTTCACTGTCTAGTCCAACTAATCCCAAAACATCTCAACAAGATTTAGAGTGTGGGGACAAGGTCATCAGATGCAGCACTCTATCACTTTGCCTTTTGAACAAATAGCTCTTACATAACCTAAAGGTGAGTTGGGGATCACTGTCTTGGTATAAAACAAATGATAATCCCACCAAGTGCAAACCATATGGAATGGCATTTCACTGCAAAATGGTGTGGGCTCATCATGACCAAAGGACAGTTGTTCACTGATTTAATGTACATTCATTGTAATTCTTGATCCAAGCAAGGCTCTTCTGCTTGTTATTCTTCCAAAGTAGTTGTTTCTTTGCTACAATTCAACCATTAAGGGCTGACTCATGCAGTCTCCTCTGATATTCTAATAATTATAATAAATGTATCATCTGCAAGTAAAGATAGGTCTTCCTTTCCTGGGATGGTTCTCATGAGAGCCTGTTTCATCATCATTTGATGGTTTAGAAAATAAAAATAAAAATGTAATTATAAAATTTAAATTTGCCATTTCCAACTGTGAAATTAATATGTAAATTATATACACATTTTAAGTTTTAAGTTAAGAAATGAAAATGAAAATGTATTACCCAAATTGATTTGATATGAGTAACATGTCAAAACAGAAATGGTAAAAAAATGATCATTTAAATGTTATTTGTCCTAAATGCATTTAGACTAACAGTCTATTTTAAAATTAGTATGTGATTTACAAATTAAAACTAATGTTGAAAACGGCAAATTTTTATTTTACTTTTGCTTCAAACTTTGCACAAATGGTAAGGCAAAATGTGAATTTAAATACAGAAATGCAGAAATTTTAAAATTAATTTTGCTAGCTCTATGCTTCCATATAAACATAGCTACTTTGGACAATCTAAAATATAAAACATATTCTGGGTTGTAAAATTTGTTTTACTAAGTAGTTCTATGCGTGTTCTTTCACAGTTTAAATGTCTTTAGTAATAATGTTGTAAATAATAAAAATATAGAAAAAACACTGAAAGAGTTTCAATAACCCCAATTCCAGAAATGCTGAGATGCTGTAAATAAGTACAGAATGCAATGATTTGCAAATCTAAACCCACAAGCCTGTGGAGGTTGGTTCTGTAATACCTGCACCCTTGCATTCATAATTAAAAAGAGGTTTTTATAGTTTAGCAATAGGCTTACCTACTGATACCTAGTTATTATTGTATTAAATTACCTGTTACCTGTTTGAAGGTAATCAGGGATATGTCTTCAGATACAGTCAAATCAGAATGAACAATTGTGTGAATGTTAAAGTGATAGTTCATCTGTTTTGCAGTGGGGTTGTATGACGTACTTATACATAGTCAACATATTACTATGGGATTAATTTTCGATTATTTTGGTACTGGATCAAAAAACAAGTACGAATCAAACATTTTATATATACAGAATCTCATAAACGGAACTCCGCCATTAGGAGGTTGCACAAAACAGTGCACTCTTAGTGCCGGCTCCAAGCCCCGATAGGGGAAGGGTTGAGTTAGGAAGGGCATCCAGCATAAAACGTGCCAAGTCAAATATGCAGATCACAAACCTAAATTCCATACTGGATCTGTTGAGGCTCGGGTTATATATGTTGTATGGTTTACAGACAGTACCTTTGACTAAAAGGGAGGTGGAGCTGGAGGTGGAGTTAAGGATGCTGAGACTTTCATTAGGAGTTATGAGGATGGACAGGATTAGAAAAGATTTTATTAGAGGGACTACGCATATAGGACATTTTGGAGACAAGGTGAGAAAGGCTCGATTGAGATGGTTTGGACATGTGCAGAAAAGGGACATGGGGTATATCATTAGAAGAATGCTGAGGATGAAGCCACCAGGAAGAAGGAAATGAGGAAGACCAAAGAAGAGGTTTATGGATGTGATTATAGAAGACATGCAGGTAGTTGGTTTAAAAGAGGCAGATGTAGAGGACAGGGGGTATAGAGCCGAATTATCCGCTGTGGTGACCTCTAATGGGAGAAGCAGAAAGAAGAAGAAGAAGAGTATATCTATACTGATATACAAGCTAGTACAAGTCCTACCAAATGGATGATCATCTCTAGGTTACGTATGTAACCCTGGTTCCCCAAGAGGATGAAACGCTGTGTTAAGAACGCTTTGGGAACACGTGTCCACGCTCTGAATCATGTGTGTTATCTGTCCATGACTAGAAAGCTTTAAAAAGCATGTGCGGTGGAGATAGCACTGGATTTTGCAATGGATGAAAGCATTGCAGGGCTGCAGGGAGTATGGCCTGGAAACGCAGCATCTCATTCCCTCTGGGAACCAGGGTTACATACATAAACTAGAGACGTTCCCCTTCAGGAACTTGAGCTGCATCATCAACACTTTGGGAACTAGAGTCTAATACCACCAGACTGCCCAGTCCCTGCCTAGTGTAAATGGGCACAGCTAGGTCGTGGGACAGAGTTAACAGGAGTGGCCCTAAGGTCAAGTATAAGATAGCTTTCACAATCCACCTGCTTGTTTGCAGAGAGTCCCTTTTAATAGGGACCAAAGCAGACAAACAGCTGCTCTGACTTTCTCCACAGTTCCGTTCTGTGGACGGCGTTAATCTTCTCTTGGTCGAAGGGAACATACCTCGGTCTGGGATAGAGAAAGGCACTGGTCACGGCTGCTGTAAATTCCAGGAGAGACGGGACCACAGAGAGGGCCTGAAGGGCCTTTTTTAGGGAGAAGATTGGCAGAAGAAAAACAGTCTTAACTAAAAGAAATTTCAAGGGCACCTCAGGTAATGGCAGAAAGGGAGGCTTAGACAGGGCCTCCAGAATGGAGGCCAGGTCCCACAAATGCACTCTAGGTAATACCTGATACCTGATGTGTCATTAAAGTGTCCTTGCCCAGCAACTGCTTAGCAAGCGGAGCACAATAAGCTGCAATAGCTGATATGTAACCTTTCAGGGTGGAAGGAGACACCCCGCAGTTAACTCCACTCCTCATTAAGGGAGCTCTGGATTGGATAATGGTCTCTACTACTTTGGAAGAAAGACCAGAGGGGGCCACAGCCACAGTCTCCACAGCTCTAGGCAGGGGTGAAACAAGGAGCTCCTGCATGAAAAAGAAGATCACTCCCGGTAGGAGTGATCCTCAGCGAGGGTGCTAGAGAAAGGCTACCAGGTCTGCAAACCATGGCCTGCCCAGCTACCATTAGGCCACCAGAAGGAGATGGACTCTATCTCTCTCCAGAACTCCCGGGAGCAGCACAACAGGGAGAAAGGTGTACAGGCACGGCCTACCATAGTGTCCAGCCAAAGTGGGGTCAGGAGTGTGAGGGAAAAACAGAGGGGAGAGTGCAATGTCTCTTGAGTTGCAAACAGGTCCCCTTGTGCTTTGTAAAACTTCCTCCATATCTGCTCCACCACATCTTGGTGGTGTCTCCATTCCCTGGGCATTAGCCTTTGCCTTAATAGGGCATCTGCTCCCTGGTTTAGGCACCCTGGGGAAAGTGCTAATTTAAAGTCCTTAAGTACTGATGCTCTGCCATACAACTGGAGATGCAGGCTTTTCTAACGAGTGCTGATGATAAGCAGGATGGATCTTTAGTCTGAAGAGAGCAGTGTCCATGGTTTCCAAAACAAATTTCAAATTTAATTTTGTCTATCCATGAAACATTTTTTTACTTGCCTCAGTCCATTGCAAATTAGCTTTCACCCAGAGAAGATGGTGGTGTTTCTGGATGATGTTCACATTTGGCTTCTTCTTAATGATGGTGCTTTATCAGGATAGAGCCACCTGCATTTGTGGATGGCATGGCAAACTGTTCACAGGTAGTGATTTCTGGAAGTGTTTCTGAGCCCATGCAGTGATTTCTAATACAGACTGTTTCTATAGCTGTTTCTTTTTCGTAAAACCTACTTTTCCAACCTTTTTTTCCTTTTGTTCCAACTTTTTTAAAACATGTTGCAGCCATCAGAATAATCAAAATTACCATATATTTTTCTTAAAATTGCACTTTTCACAAGTTTAAACATTTGACATGCTTTCTATTTCCTACTTTGTAAAAAAAAAAATAGTTTCATTAGATTTGCAAACTGTATTTTGTATTTATTTACAAATTACACAAATTATTATAATTGTTTTTTGGAATTGGGTTTTTGTCTTATTCACATAAAATACATAATGTAAGTACTATAATTTTTTTCAGATTATCACGAATTACATGAATACTTTTATTGCATTGGCAATATCTGTGGTAACAGTCAACATATGCAGCAAATTAACCAACAAGTAAACATTACATATTTTTATCGTGCAAACTCTTCTATACCTCTACATGTTTCAGGGCCTGGATGAAAACACCACACTTCTTGCCCTGTTCCACAAGATCTACGTCAAATGGGTCCATGAGGATAACCGTCTTAAGAGTCAACATCGTCTTTTGCTCTACATTATCTAGAAGTGCCTTGGCCTTTTCAGGTTTATCACAGATCACTGTAGATATTTCGGCTACATGTACAACACAAAAAAATATTAAAGTTATTAGCTATTTTGATCAGGCACAAATATGTAAAAATGGATTTGAATTGTCATCAATTAAGGTATTACTACAAAATTAGCTTATAACAGTTCAAATGAGCTTATTCCTGATTTTATTAACAGTGAGTATTATTTAAGCAGTACAACATATAAAAGCATCAGTCAACAGCCTTACCAATATTGATTATGTATTGAATTGCATCAGGCCCCAGTGTGTCATAAAGTGGTACCACCACCATGGAGTAGGTGTAACAAGCCAGCTCGGAGATTATCCACTGACAAAAACAAAGAAGAGTGAGACAGAAACACACAGATTTTGATGTGTGTGTGTGTGTGTGTGTGTGTGTGTGTGTGTGTGTGTGTGTGTGCGCACACGCATATTTATATATATATATACAGTGAGGAAAATAAGTATTTGAACACCCTGCTATTTTGCAAGTTCTCCCACTTAGACATGGAGGGGTCTGAAATTGTCATCGTAGGTACATGTCCACTGTGAGAGACATAATTTTAAAAAAAATCCAGAAATCACAATATATGATTTTTAAACTATTTATTTGTATGATACAGCTGCAAATAAGTATTTGTGTGATGCAGGGAATGAGGCGGAAGCCGAAGTGGACGCAACACAAGTCTTTAATGATGCTCTCGGGAAAAGAATACACACACACAGCAAAGCAATGCAGTCCTGTGAATAGTTTAGCAGTCTGTATAGTATAACTCCACTGTGCGCTGGCAGCGGCCGGAGAATGGCGGAGCAGACAGCGTGACGTGGGAAAACAATAACGGACGAGGTGGCTGTGGTGGGCTGCTTATATGTGCGTGTGGGTGATGGAGATCAGGTGCCGAGCGTTAGTAATCAGGCGAGCAGCTCCGTGCAGACGGGGCCGGTGCGGGCGAGGACGCAGGGTGCTCCCTGACATTTGAACACCTGTCTATCAGCTAGAATTCTGACCCTCAAAGACCTGTTAGTCCGCCTTTAAAATGTCCACCTCCACTACATTTATTATCCTAAATTAGATGCACCTGTTTGAGGTCGTTAGCTGCATAAAGACACCTGTCCACCCCATACAATCAGTAAGTACGAATTAGTAAGAACCCAACTACTAACATGGCCAAGACCAAAGAGCTGTCCAAAGACACTAGAGACAAAATTGTACATCTTTGGAGGGAGCTCAAACTCCGTGTTTCTCAGCGACAGGCCGGAAACCTGACTGATCTAGCCAAAATAGCAGGGTATTCAAATACTTATTTTCCTTACTATATATATATATATATATATATATATATATAATTTGTTTATAAAAAAAAAACAAACAAAAAAAAAGAAAACAAAAGGAAGAAATAGAGAAAGAGAGTTTACACATCAATTCTATTTGTAATCATTTGTAACAATGTTATGTATTCATACTACTTTTAATGTATTGTTCACAATAAAGTAAAATAAAATGAGGCCTTAATTATTAAAAATAGAATAGTAGTATGTAGTAGTGTGTTAAAATGATTATTTTTTTAAGATAAATATATCTGTTTTTTGATGTTATAACTTTTTAACGTCATGTACTGTATATATATATATATATATATATATATATAGGGAAATACTCATTACCCCTTGACATCTTACCTCTGGCCTATTCTGAGCAAACACTCCAATAAACTGCTTGGAATTGGGTTGGCAACCCTGAGACAGTAAGCCTGAGCCCAAGTGCTCTGCCCGAGTTGTGACCTGTGCAAGTGACACAAATAAAAGACAGTGACCAAACAATTGTAAGCAATATTAAATACTAAATGTAACAAATTGTCAGTCAAACACACTAAATGTGTGGTGTTTTCTAAGGAATTCCAGAGATTCCATCAGAATTTTAATTGCTCATATATCTGTATTTAACTGTATTATGGATCACAAATATAAGATTTACGGAAGCATATAGGTAGCAAAATTCAATTTAAAATTTAGTATGCAAAATGGCAATGCAACATTTAAAATGGCAATAGTTCTGTATTTAAGTGTAAATGTTTTCATTACAATATGTGCATTGTTTGGTGCAAAAGGAAAACGAAAATGTAAGTATATAATTTACATTTGCCATTTCCAACAGTAGTTTTAATATGTTTATTACATATTAATTATAATGCTTTATAAGTTGCAAAATGAAAATTAAAACGTATCACCCAAAATAATTTCATGTGTAACATGTCGAAGCAAAAATGGTAGCAAATGGTAGTAACATTTGAATGTTGTTTGTCCTAAATTCATTTTGACTCACGCTTAGTGTCAGCCCCCTTCAGCGGCTGTCATGCTACCACTTTCTCTGACACGCCCGGCTTCAATTATACACACCTGGGACTCGTTGATCACTCATCCCGGCACCATACATAAACCCCTCACTCACGCTCACTCTCTGTCCGTGCTTTTGTCCTGTGCTTTTTTCTCTGGACATTGTGGACCGCGCTTCCCTGAGCGCACCACGGATATTTCCTTTTCTGACACTTCTACCAGTTTGTGTGTATGTTTGTCGCTTTGCCTCCTCTTTATTAAACCTACACAAACTTCTTCCTCCGTTTTTGCTGCATGACACTCAGTACACTTAGGATTGTATTTTCATCATAACCCTATGGGATATTTGTAGCAAAATTCAATGTGCATTTGTCAATCCTCAGTTTCTCAACGCCGCCGCCTTAAAACTGGAGCGGCACCACCATTTTGTTTAGAAACTTATAAACTCATTCACTTGGAGTTGATCAGGTTGTTTGATTGTGGCCTGTGGAATGTTGGGCCACTCCCCTTCAATGGCTATGCAAAGTTGCTGGCAACTGGAACACGCTGTCGTATACGCAGATGAGGATGACGAGCATGCAGATGAGCTTCCCTGAGACGGTTTCTGACAGTTTGAGCAGAAATTCTTTGGTTATGCAAACAGATTGTTGCAGCAGCTGTCCGGGTGGCTGGTCTCAGACAATCTTGGAGGTGAAAATGCTGGATGTGGTGTGGTTACACGGTGGCCTTTTATTGTGGCCAGCCTAAGGCACACCTGTGCAAAAATCATGCTGTCTAATCAGCATCTTGATAGATTTAGACAGATTTGTAAACAATAATTAAGATAACTAGGCCTTTTGTGTACAAACAAAAAGTCTGAGATCTTAAAATAGGGCAAAAACAAAAGTGTGTTTATAATTTTGTTCAGTGTAGTTTGAATGGCACCCTGGGTGAACCACGCCATGACCCAATGTCTCCCCCTTTGATTCAGTTTCAGCTTTAAAAAGCTCCTCTCTGATTTAGCTACCGTCCCTGGGCGATTAAGATATTCTCAGGGCAGTACATTTCTGAGAGCTCCATTTCATGAACAAATATCACCCTAAATGAATTTATTGCTCAGATAAATACACATCATTGTGCACGATTATCAAACTCTTAGAACCAAGAATCAAACAACTCTTTGGTTAATTGGAGACATAAGATACATACAACATCTATATTCTTATAATACTGTATGTGTCTTTTATCTTTGCCACTTAAGCTGCACTTGAGATTCCCCTAATGAACTCAGTTTGGGACCTATTCAGTACAATCACAGAAAACCTTCATGACATCACCTCTATGAAATGTAACCAAATTAATATTTGCTATTTTAACTACAATTCAACTACACTAATTAATTTGTAATAGTTTTGTTACTACACACATTATGATAAACTACATACTATAAATATTGTTGCTCTATGTGTAAAAGCATAGCGGGCAACACAGCATAACCCAAGTGATACAGTGAAACTTTCTTTCAGCTTCTCCCATTAGGGGTCGCCACAGCGGATAATCCGTAAACATGATCGATTCGATTTTGCACATGTTTTAACACAGGATGCCCTTTCTAATGCAACCTTCCCAGACTATTAAACCTCTTAAGTCAGACATGGGCAAACTACGGCCTGCAGGCCACACACGGCCAGTTAGGTTTATTAATCCGGCCCGCCGAACGTGACGAAATTCGATTAAAATAAGTACAGGTTTTCTGCTGTGTTTATTGATGCACTGGCAAAATAAAAGATCAACAAATTGCTGATCTTTTGGTAATTGATGAAACTGGATTTGCCAAATCTCTAAGGTTTTATATATATATACATATACACACACATACATATATACATACACATACACATACACACACACACACACACACACACACACACATACACACACACATACACACACACATACACACACACATACACACATTATATATAT
>MU551599.1:1616196-1644908 GCA_024362625.1 Silurus asotus | reverse complement strand
CTGTTAAGAGTTTATTTGTAAATTCAGTTTACTACCATTTATTTTATGTATTATGGTCTACAAATGTAATAGTTAAATACAAAGGCACACCAGTTATGTGCAGGCCCCTCTGAAATGCCTCATACAAGGTTTTTGTGTCTTCATAGTAGCGTGTGAACAATATAAGTTAACAAGAACACTTATCTTGTCTATACTTTGTTCCCTGTTAAGAGTTTATTTGTAAATTCAGTTTACTACCATTTATTTTATGTATTATGGTCTACAAATGTAATAGTTAAATACAAAGGCACACCAGTTATGTGCAGGCCCCTCTGAAATGCCTCATACAAGGTTTTTGTGTCTTCATAGTAGCGTGTGAACAGCTTGGGATTGTCAACCAACATTGATTTATGGCCACCTCCCTGTAAAAGAAACAAAGTTACAACAACGTATTAAAATGAACAAAATGAATAAAAAATATATTTTGCTAAATGTGTAATGACTAAAACACATTTTGCACAATGTGCACTGAAAACAATCAATTGAAAATGTATTCAATATTTTAAAAACATATTAAATACATTTTCAATTGATTGTTTTCAGTGCATATTGTTCAAAATGTGTTTTAGTTTATTGAAGTATGCTTTTCAGCATACTTTAATAAACAACATAGCTGGCACTCTGTGTTTATATTACTCAGCTAGACAGTTTGGCAAGAAGAAAAAAGACAGATATAATTGAATTGGCCCCAATAAGTCACAGGTGCCCTCTCCATGCATAGCTGATGATTATCTGTGCCTGTCATGGCAATGTCAGTTAATTCATCATAGTATCTGACCCTGTTGAGTCAATGAGTGTGTGTGTGTGTGTGTGTGTGTGTGTGTGTGTGTGTGTGTGTGTGTGTGTGTGTGTGTGTGTGTGTGTGACCTTAAAATGAAACATTTTAGATTACAGAACAATAATTAAAAACTTCAGAATTATATAAAGCACGTTGAATCTATTAAATATTCAATATTATGTATACAGTGGTATTAATAACAGACATTCTCATATAACAGCTTTTTAAAAAAATTATATGAGCATGCTAGTAGGAAAAACTCAAGAGTAATATGAGGAAATAGGGGGAAAACAGTGAAAGCATCCTAGTTTACTATAAATTCTATTTCTAATAACCCACCCGAATTGCCCTTTTCCCAAAGGAAAAAAAGGATGTTTCAGCATCAGTTCATCTAGATCCACTAGCATTTCCAGGTATTTTTTTTTTTTCAAAAGAACCGGGTAGGTTGTTTCAAGCATCTTGATGAACTAACCCAGACAGACTGGATGGATTTGATATCAGGATTCTGTGGTGGCCAAAACTACTACTTCCATGACTCCTTATTGTTATCTATACTGAAGATAATTCTTAATAATATTGGCTGTATGTTTGGGGCAGTTGTCCTGCTGCAGTATAAATTTGGGGCCAGTCAGATGCCTCCCTGATGGGACTGCGTATTGATGACACCATTAATCCTCATCCAAACTACAACTCTATTTGGAGAAATACAGCCCAAAATCTTAAAGGAAATCTCCTTCGTGCTTCAATGTTGCCTGCAGACACTCATTATTGACTTGTTTTTTACGATGTGTCAATGTGTCTTTTTTTCCCCTGCATTAAGGTTCCTTGCTGACTACTGCATATACGGTCCTCAACATTGCCCGTTTTATTGTGCTTCTTCAGAATGAACAGCATATCTTAAAACCTAATTCTAACCCCAGTCTGCTGCTTATGCAGTATGACTACTTTGTTTCTTGTTGCTGTGTTCAGTTTTGCCATGGTGTATGAATTGTCACATGTCCTTCACAACTTTACCTTAATAGGAGAGTTTGGCTGGACATCATATGGACATCATCCGTCTCCATATTTCTCTGTACTCTACAACTGCCTTTTTTAAAGCTAACTACCTGCATGTCTTCCCTCACCACATCGATAAACCTACTCCTTGGCTTTTACTCTTTTACTTATGCCTGGCATCCTCAGCATTCTCCTACCGACACACCCTATGTCCATCCTCTGCACATGTCCAAACCATCTCAATCGCACCTCTCTCACTCTGTCTCCAAAACACCCTACATGCACTGTTCTGCACTGTATACATGCAGTGAAATGCTATATACGACTGTCCGACATTTAAACATTAATTCTAGAAAGAGTATGGCAGATATTGACAGAATATAAATTAAAGTCATTTAGTGTGATTGTCCTTAGTGTGTCATAAAGTGACAATTTGCTGTGCAAGTTCAGAGTTCAGAGTCAGCAGAAGCCCTCTCCCTGGCTAATCAGTACACATATTTTTCTTTTTCCTTAGTGTCCAACTTCTCATACAGATCCTCATATGCCTTTTCCTTTGCTTTTTCCACATCCCTCTTTACCTGCTGCCGCATCTCCTTGTACTCCTGCCCACTTTTATCATCTCTCTGACGATCCCAATTCTGTTTTTGCCAACCTCTTGTATTCCTTATTCTTTCTAGATGTCACACCAAGTACCTTTCTAGCTGTCTCTCTTATCACTTCTGCAGTAGTTGCCCAATCATCCAGCACCTCTTCACTAAAACCGAGCCCTTGACCTTTTCCCTGAATCTCACACTACAGTCGTCCTCCTTTAGTTTCCACCATTTTATTCTTTGTTTAGTCTTCACTCTCCTCCTCTTCTTCTTCACTTCCAAAGCCATTATACAGATCACCATCCGATGCTGTTTATCTACACTGCCAACACCGTACAGTCTCCAATCTCTTTCAGGCTGCATCTCTCGAATAGAATATAGTCCACCTGTGTGCACCTTCCTCCACTCGTATACATGATGCTATGCTCCACCTTTTTCTAAAGATAATTATTTACCACTGCCATTTATATAATTTTAGCAAAATCTATCATCATCTGCCCTATCACAATCCTCTCCCTAAGGCCATACCTACCCATCACCTCCTCATCACCTCTGTTCCCTTCACCTACATGCTCATTGAAATCCGCCTCAATGACCAATCTTTCATTCCTAGGTAAACTCTCCACCACCTCATCCAACTCACTCCAGAATGTTTCCTTCTCCTCCATGTCACAACCCATTTGTGGAGCATAAGCACTAATGACATTTATAATCACCCCTTCAATTTCCAACTTCATGTTTATCACCCAACCACCCATCAGAAACTCTCTTTACCTCCACTACACTCTAACTGTATGTTTCCTTCAGAATCACCTCTACACCATTTCTCTTTCCATCCACACCATGGTAGAACAGTTTAAACCCACCTCCAATGTTCCTTGCCTACCTCCCTTTCCACGTGGTCTCCTGAACACACAACATATCTACCTTTCTCCTCTCCATCATGTCAGCTACATCTCTTCCTTTAACAGTCATAGTACCTAGTACGGGTCACCGCAAGGGTGTGTTTTTTCACCTCTTTTATTTATGCTTTATACTAATGATTGTCGTACGCAACTCATTAGGCACCATATCATTAAGTTTGCTGATGATTCAGTGATCGTTTCACTCCTTGATAATGAGGATTCTGTTCACTGTTCTGTATTGGTAGATTTTATTGATTATTGTAGACTGTCCTTTTTGGACATTAATGTTAATACATTAATGTCCAAAAAGGACAGTGTACAATAATCAATAAACTAAAGAGATGATTGTAGATTTTAGAAAGAATCGTACAGCCATCTCTCCTGTGGTTATTAATGATCATACTGTTGAGATTGTACATCATTTTAAATATCTTGGTACTATAATAGATAGAAAAGTTGACTTTTGGGGCTCATGTGGATGCTGTTTGTAAAAAAGCCCACCAGCGTATGTATTTTTTACTGAAACTCTGTGGTTTTAACGTGGATAGCACTTTTATGAAAATGTTTTATTCTTGTTTTATTGAGTCAGTTATTACTTTTACATTTGTGTGTTGGTGTGGATCGCTTAATCTGAAAAATAAAAATTGACTTTTGGGTATTGTTAAAGTGTGTGGTAAGATTGTCGGCACCAACCTGATGGATTTAAACAGTGTGTATAAAGCAGGGACTCTGAGAAAGGCCGAGTTAATGTTAGGAGATTCCAGCCATCCCTTGCAGAATCTTTTTATGTTGTTACCTTCTTTACGTAGATATTTTTTTACCGCTTTGCAGGACAAATAGATTAAAAAAATATTTTGTACCAGTTGCTATTGGGTTTTTAAATACTTAGATTAAATATATATATATCATTTTTTATTTTTCTCTATTTTATCTCTCTCTGTACCTGTACTGTTTGTTGTGTGTGTTTGCGATTGTATGGATTCTGCTGGCTGTAAAACAAATTGCCCCTCGGGGATAATAAAGTTGACCTAACCTAACCTAATTTGAATTACCAATCAGATTTGGCCCGCGGGCCTGAGTTTGACACCCCTGGTCAAAGAGGACCTGAGACCTCAGGGTTGAGTACATATCGGGCTGTAATGCCTAAAAACTGTGTGCAGAGATGATCAATCTGCCACAGCACAAACATTATTTAGCAAGATTCCCCTGAGCATAGCCATACTTGGTGTGGAGTGGGCCCTGACAACTTGAGGTGAAGGCATTTAACATAGTAAATAGATGTTTGTGATTTCCCGCGTTGTGGCTGCTAGGCACTAGCTACAAAAACAAAGAAAATGCTGCTTGGATCTATTTTAGTTCTAGGACTTAAAGAGATATGGTAGTTTCAGATGCAAGCATCATTAACTAAACAGGCTTAATAAGATGTCAAAGTTTACGCTTGACTCTCTTCTAAAAATTCTCCCTCTAATGTATGTATTTATATGTATGTATAAATATATCATTTGTCTCTTTCACAACTTTGAATGGTTCAGAATGCAGTGACTAGATATTTATATCATTGTACAGCACTTTGGTCAACTTTTAGTTACTGTAACGAAGTTACTTTTGACAGTAACTAATACTGTAACCTTTTTAAATAAAGTAACTCTGTTACCGTTACCGTATGGTGCGTTACCTGTTACTTTTTTAAATAAATTAATTTTAACTGAAGTGTTGTCTACAGTCTAACCTGTTTACAGCAGCATTGTAGGATTGGTGGATGAGAACCACTGTAAACACGAAGAAGTAGCACTGTGGGCGTGTCTCCGTTTATTCACTTCTGTGCAGCAGTAATGGCGAGTCGAGGCGAGAGCAAGACGAGTTTCTCAAAGTTGCAAAATATGCTAATTATTTCACTTTAGTTGAGTATAAATACAAAAACTTTTTAGTCAAATGTAAGCTGTGTTTTTCTGGTTTGAAGGTCGCATCTACGCATCCCGGTGTTATGTTGTACATTGTTGATAGTTTTTATACTTAAGCCGTGAAAGGAACATTTTTAAGAGCCCAACATAACAGCTTTTATGATGCAGAAGCCACTTTAGTTTTTGATTCTGAATATATTATTCAGCTTGTTTTGTTATTTATTTCAGAAATCCTTGTTATATATTCAGTTTGTGCTGGTCTGAATTAAATAAAATAGTGTTTAAAAATGACTATGTGTTTAAGTCAGTTTTGTGTTTGTATAGACCATAACGCATAAAAGGGAATTAATGGGAACATTAAAGAACGTTCTTTTAAAAAGTAAATTAAAAGTTACTTTTAACAGTAACGCATTACTTTTTGGGGTAATTAATCAAAGTAATTGAGTTCAATTAAGTAACGAGTAACTGTAATTAGTTACTATTTTTTAGTAACTAGCACAACACTCTTAAAGATTATTAAAGACTATTAAAGATTTTAATTAAAATTATTAGGAGACAGAATTATTCAGGAAATTGTTTTATCTTTATGCTTTCTTTAGGACAAATTGATGAATTAATTAATTAAAAAATTTACATTATATGCCAAATCAGCATTTTCAGCCATTTGATAAATCTAACATTGAGCAATGAATGATGGCATGAACTTGAATTGAGGGGCACCCTCATGAGCTCCAGGCTAAATTATGGCTCAGGGGGACAACTGTGTTGTTGACCTGCGGCTGCGGGGTCTTGTTGTGGATGGCACGTCAGTAAAATTAGTGAACTTGAGGTTTGTGCTTAGTGTGTGATATGGCCTTGTGGAATAAACTTGGCATTGCCCCCACACTCGAACATCATATGGTGCTGGGGAAGAAAGCAAGTTCACTGAACAGGGAATGGGCATTAAGTGCACTCTGCATCCATGTTCATAACATTCTCACGAAGATGGAGGCAGATGAATGTGCAGGGTAAGAATTGTTTTTATTAATAAAAACAGCAAACAGATTCAAATCATCTGGCAAAAAGTAACAGGTGATAAGAGTAATGTATGATTTAGGGAGTAATTGCTCAAAACAGCGTAAATAAAGGGGTATTTTTTATTACATTAAAACATAAAAATGAATGACATAAACCAATGATGAGATGGAGGCAGGGACATGAAAGAAAACAAAAGCACATAGGTATACAAATACTAAAGTGATTTACAGCACTGCAAGTTGGCAAGCTGGCTTACTACTGAGAGGGTTGAGGGTTAAGGGTCTTGCTCAAGGGACCAGCAGTGGCAACTTGGTGGTGCTGGGATTTTAAATTGTGACCTTTCAATCCAGAATCCTTTACCACTAATTTACCACCAATTAACACCAGGTAATTATAGACTTAAGTCCCTCTGTAAATTAAACCTTTACTAAAAGGAATTCTGAATGAAATATAAATACCTCAGTTTCTTCAGACTGGTGCTGAAGGTCACATGGGGGTATTAGGGGGCGTGGACGTGTTGCCAACCAGTAAGCCAACATGGAAGTCAGAGCACCAAGCCCAAACAGCGCAGCAGTGGGTGTTGAGCAGACCAGATGAAGCAGCTTTTCCAATTCAGATTGCCACAGGCTAAAGTACTGCTCCTGCACCTGCATCCTCTCAATTAGTGTAGTGCTCAGCTCTGAGAGAAAATAAATACAAAGAATAGCAGAAAATTTTTAAATAGGCCTACATAGGTGCTAGATATACATTTAATTCTAGATGTATTAAACAAGCATATTATACATTGTAAAATTAAGGAATGTTCCAATGGCCACTTTCAAACATGTAAGTAGTATTTGTCATTGGTGATCAGATGCCAAGTGGCCCACAAAAACACAGTGTAATTATGGTTCAGTATCTATGTTCTAAGACAATACCACATCAGCAGTTTTAATAATTTTATGAAATATTAAGATAATTTTGAACCGTATAGCCACACTTATGATGCATCTAATGAATTGATGCATGTATGCCTTGCTCCAGAGTAGATTTCTTACTGGCTAATCATTATCTTTGCTATTCTTCCTTTGGTTTAGTATTTCCCATTTAGTTTAAAATAGTCCTTGCTTTTTGGCTTATATGTGCCTTAAACAGAGATGGAAAGTAATGAGTACAAATACTTTGTTACTGTACTTAAGTTGATTTGTATAGTATCAGTACTTTACTTTTTCTGACAACTTTTCACTTTCACTCATTACATTTTTACACAAATATCTGTATTTATACTTCTTACATTTTCAAACCAGGCTCCTTATTTTACTTTTAATCCATTTGGTGAAATGATCAATATTTTTTCTTCCCATTGCATGCGGTTTTCAGCCCATCAACCATTTCTTGTCATTGCATGGCTTTTTCAATCTAACTGGTGTATCCTTACCTTAAGCGCTGGAGAGAAGAGAAATAAAAGTCAGTAGGAATAAGACAGAGTACATGTGTGTGACTAAGAGGGAGGGCAGTGGAGTGGTGCGGTTGCAGGGAGAAGAGGTGGAGAAGGTGGAGGAGTTCAGGTACCTGGGGTCAACAGTGCAAAGTAATGGAAAATGTGTTAGAATAGTGAAGAAAAGTGTGCAGGCATGGGTGGAGTGGGTGGAGAAAAGTGGTAGGAGTGATTTGTGATAGAAGTCTATCTGCAAGAGTGAAAGTTTATAGGACTGTGGTGAGACCTGCTCTGTTGTATGGTTTAGAGACAGTGGCTTTGACTAAAAGACAGGTGGAGCTGGAGGTAGCAGAGCTGAAGATGTTAAGGTTTTCGTTGGGAGTGAAAAGGATGGACAGCATTAGAAATTAGGACGTTTCGAGGACGAAATGAGGTGCATGTAGGACGTTTTGCAGTCAAGGTGAGGAAGGCGAGAATAATATGGTTTGGGCATGTGCAGAGGAGGGACATGGGTTACATCAGTAGGAAAATGCTGAGGATGGAGACATCAGGAAGAGGAAAAAGAGGAAGACCAAGGAGGAGGTATATTGATGTGGTGAGGCAAGACATGCAGGTGGATGGGGTGAAAGAGGTAGATGTAGAGGACAGGGTGTATGGAGACAGATGATCTGGGGACGACCCCTAATAGGAAAAGCCAAAAGAAGAAGAAGAAGGAGACTGGTGTATGCTTACCTGGCTATCACACACCACAGATGTAGGCTAGCCTATGTAGCTAATAACAAGCAAGGCAGAAGGCAACAAGAAGTATGGCTAATGTGGTCACAGGTCGGGTTAAGGGTCTTGCTTAACCCGAGTGCTTGAAAGACTGGTCAGAGACTTCATCACTGCATCACTACCCGACACACTGATACCTAATAGTTTGCGTATCACCAGAAACGCTCTACTGAAGATGCCATTGCTCATCTTCTCCACACTACGATAAGCCACTTGGACTACAGAAAAGGAAATCATGCAAAAATGCTGTTTGTGGACTACAGTTTAGCGTTTAACAACAAAATCCCCATCACTCTCACCTCTAATTTAGAGGTCCTGGGACTTAGCCCACCCCTGTGTCAATGGATCTCCAACTTCCTGACAGACAGACCACAAGCCGTATGGGTGGGCAAAAACACCTCATCCGTCCTTACCCTCAGCACTGGAGCTCCCCAGGGTTGTGTTCTGAGCCCCCTGCTGTACTTACTGTACACATATGACTGTGTGGCTAATTCCAACTCCACCAACAACATCAAGTTTGCTGACGACAATGTTGGGGTGGGCCTGATCTCCAACAACGTCGAGACGGCCTGCCTACAGGAGATTAAAAACCGGGAGAGATGGTGCCAGGAGAACAACCTTCTCCTGAACGTCAGCAAGACTAACTGGTTGAACTGTTTGCGGGGAATTTTGTTTGTATCGGCGTTTACATTTTTTTTACAGTTCGTTTTTTCTCTCTTTCATCGCTTTAAAATATCAAAATATCGTTTTGATTTCCTGCATCCTTTACTTTCCGTTGGCTCAGTCTCATCTATTTTTGCTTTCTAAGAGAGTTTTTTCCTTGTTTGAGGGTTTGAAAGCAGTGAGTGGAGGCTATTCCCATCAGAACTACGAACACACACTACAGTAATCACATTAAGGTACGTAATTTCTCTGCTACGGCGAACATCCAGTTCATTTAGTGTGTGAAGTGTGACATGTTTAGTCGGTCTTTCTCTGCGATAATTTTATCTGTGACAAGTGTAAGCTAGTTTGCTCTTTGACGAAGAAGATCTTAGCATTAGAGGAGCACATCCAGAGTCTAGAGAGAAGTAGTGAGTGCGAGAGCAGTCCAGGTTCTGCAGGGGAAAGTCTGAATGCCCTAGGTGAAGTTAATATTCCCCCGGCATTAGAGCCCTCGCAGCAGGGCGAATGGGTGACGGCTTGGCGGCATACTTGCAAAGGCAAAGCTAACGCTAAGGCTTGCCCACGGGAGCACCATTCCTCTCCGCTTCACGTGTCCAACAGGTTTGCTCTCCTCAGTGAAGCACCCGCTGAGGAACCTGAAAGAGCTCTGGTTTAAGGAGATATCATTCTGAGCCACGTAATATTAGCTAGACCTTTAGGGGCACCAGCAGGACAGGTTATGTGTATACCGGGAGACAGTGCACTGGACATAGCAGGTCAGCTTACATTCTTAGGAAAGCACAGGTTCTGTAAGTTTTTCACACAGAAGCTAATGACATACGCCTTCGACAGTCAGAGGTTACCTAGGGTAATATTATAGAGGTGTGTAAATTAGCGAAGGCAATGTCGGATGCAGTAACATCCTCTGGCCCCATCCCAATGCGATGTGGCGATGTATAGCAGGTTATGGTAGCTAAACTGCTGGATGTCCGAGTGGTGCTTCAAAAACAATGTGGGCTTCATTAATAATTGGAGCATTTTTGAGGGCAAGGCTGGCTTGTTAGGGCAGGACAGTATCCATCCCACCCAGGAAGGTGCTGCTCTCATTTCTTGTAGTATACGTCATAGTCACTTGTTAACTAGTGCTGTTCTGAGACTGTCTAGAGCCAAGGCCAGGGAGCAGACAGACAGGCTAAACCGACCGTGTGCTAGCTGCACAGAGTCGTCACTCAGGATCCACCAAATTGAGATTGTGTCTGTCCCCTGAGCGAAACCAAAATATAGGAATTCTCAGAAAGTCTGTTTTAGTAACCTGATTAACATTAAGTTAAATAGGACTGAATGCACAGTCAGCACCTCTGATCTAAATATAGGATTGCTAAATATTACATCTCTCACGTCAAAAGTGCTTAATATAAACGAAATTATTACAGAACAGGAGTTTAATATAATGTGTTTGACAGAAACGTAGTTTAAATTAGAATGAATATGTAGCATTAAATAAAGCGAGACCCCATCTAAATGGCAGAGGAGGTGGAGTCGCAGCTATTTATAATAACAATCTAAACGTCACACAAAAGACAAAAGTAAAACATTTTAAATTCTTTACAACAGCATAAAATATTCAGTGTCCAAAAGCAGGTCCAGTCAGTCAATTCCACTAATTATTATTTATAGACCCCCAGGGCCCTACTCTGATTGTCTCATAGAATTTGTATATTTCATCACAAGTTTAGCTACTTCTTTAGACAAAGCATTAATTATTGGTGACTTTAATATTCATTTTGATAATCAGGAAGACTCCTTAAGAACAGCAGTTGTGTCCATTCTAGATTCAGTTGAAATGAATCAGAATGTTATACCACTCATAGTGGTGGACACACCTTCGATTTGTTGTTAACATTTGGATTAAAAATAAAAAATTTGTCATAATTCCACAGTCTGAAGCTATTTCAGACCATTATCTCATCCCTTTTAAAATCTGCCTCGGTCATTGCATTTGTACCTCACCACATTATTGTGTTAAGCGTACTAATCTTCCAGAAATTACGATATTAGATAGATCTCCGTCCGACCCCGCAGAGCTCGACTGGGCCACTGAATACATAGAATCAACATTACGTTATACTCTAGATGATGTAGCTCCCCTTAAGACCAAAATGATCAGGGAGAAAAAATTAGCACAGTAGTATAATGATCATACACGCACCTTAAAACAGACCACTAGGAAATTAGAACGTAAATGCCGTCAAACAAAATTTCAAATAGCATGGAAGGAGAGTCTCTTAAATTATAGAAAATCTCTTAGTGGGGCTAGATTACCATATTTCTCCACCCTCATAAATAATAGTTAGCAAAATTAACAGGGAATAAAAGCAATGCAATCACATGCACAAATTCATAAGGTAGTAATGATTTCATGAACTTTTTTAATAATAAAATTGAAAACATCAGGCAAGAAATCCAGACGGTTAATATAAATCCAAATTATCTTACAAGTAAACCTGTAGACAGCAGTGTATTATAGCAGACAATCAACTACAAAGCTTCACTCCTATTCATGAGAATGACTTCATTTCATTAATTTCCTCATCAAAATCATCAACCTGCATTCTCGATCCCTTACCTACAAGTTTCTTTAAACAGATAACTCCAGAGGTAATTAAACCTGTTTTAGAAATAATAAACTTTTCTATTAGCACTGGTTATGTACCAAAATCCTTTAAACTGGCAGTTATCCACCCCCTAATTAAGAAACCTGACCTTGACCCATGTCAGCTGTCCAACTACAGACGAATATCAAATCTCCCCTTTATATCCAACATTTTAGAAAATGTTGTAGCACAGCAGTTATGCTCACACCTACTTATGAATAATATTTTTGAAATGTATCAGTCAGGATTTCGGCCTCATCATAGCACAGAGACGGCGCTAGTTAAGGTGGTAAATGACCTGTTCTGGCCTCTGATCAGGGTTTTGTCTCCTTACTTGTGTTGCTCGAACTTAGTGCAGCTTTTGACACCATTGATCATACTATACTACTTGCTAGACTTGAGAACGTTGTTGGAATAAAGGGAACAGCTCTCTTTTGGCTCAGGTCTTTTTTGACTGATCGCTATCAGTTTGTTGATGTAAATGGTGAGTTCTCCACACTCTCTGAGGTAAAGTTTGGTGTTCCTCAGGGATCTGTCTTAGGCCCTCTGCTTTTCTCTTTATATTTGCTGCCTCTTGGTGAAATTATTCATAAACATAGAATTCGCTTCCATTGCTATGCTGATGAAACACAGCTGTATATTTCAGCAAAGCCAGATGAGAGAGATCAGCTTAACAATGTTGAGAAGTGTGTAAAGGACATTAGACAGTGGATGCTTCATAACTTTTTTCTGCTTAACTCAGATAAGACAGAAGTAATTTTACTAGGACCACATGCAGCTAGAAGCAAACTTTCTGATTACGTAGCATCTCTGGATAGTGTTTCTGTTTCAGCATGTATGGCTGTCAAAGACCTTGGTGTTATTATCGACCTTAGTCTTTCCTTTGAGGCTCAAGTGAATAATATTACCAGGATCGCCTTCTTTCACCTTAGAAATATTGCTAAAATTAGAAATACCATCGTATTTCTAATTTTAGCAATATTTCTAAGGTGAAAGAAATTTCTATCGTTACAGGATGCAGAAAAAACTAGTTCATGCTTTTGTTACTTCTAGATTAGACTACTGTAACGCTTTACTGTCTGGATGTGCAAATAAGTGCATAAATTAGCTTCAGGTAGTTCAGAATGCAGCAGCAAGAATCCTCACTAGATCTAGGGAATATGACTACATCACCCCTGTTTTAATCAGTCTACACTGGCTCCCATTTAAATCTCCCATTGATCATAAAATACTACTGACGTATAAAGTACTTAACGGTCTTGCACCGCAGTATCTGAGTGAACTTCTGTACCAGTATGAATCTACACGCATACTTAGATCAAAAGGTGCTGGCTATCTGTTGGTTCCTCAAATAATGAAGACTACAGCAGGGGGCCTATCTTTCTCTTATAAAGCCCCACAGACCACAGACCAGCCAATCAGTGTTCGGGACTCAGACAAAATCTTGCTGGAGTCACCAAATGCACAGTGTCCTTAACTTTCATACAACAATAAGGACACATAATAATCCATATCCTTCTCTTCCTGTATAATAATAATAATGATAATGATAATTATATTTAAATAATATTATTATTATTATTATTATAGAATGTAGAAGAAGCAATTAAGTAATAGATTATTATTATTATTATTATTATTATAGAATGTAGAAGAAGCAATTATGGGGGCCAAGTGCTTTGTACACACCCCATTTTGACGGAGGATGACCAGAAGCCAATGTGACCAGAAGCCAATGTGACCACCTAATCTGAAGGAGATAAGCAGTCAAGATTTGCAGTCTTAAAGTTTTTTTTGAGATATCACCTGACTTGAAAAAACATTACATCTTCAAATAAGCAGCAACTTACTACAACCACACAGACATATAGGAATATACTAAGGCTGTTACTGCTTACATCTCAAAGTGCACTAATGACATTACAAACAGGAAAAGCATCACTTATCGAGCTTTTCAGACACTGTGGCAGACAGAAGAAGTACACAAGCTTCTGACGGCTCGAGATGCAGCCTTTAGAGCCGGTGACACATCAGGCCTTGCAACAGCAAGAGGCAACTTGTCCCATGGAAACAGGAAAGCAAAACGTCAGTACAACAGTACAATATTTCAGCAACAACAGAGACACACAGAGTCTCTGTCAGGGCATCCAAACTCTAACAAACTATAATCCCCTACCAAAGACCTGTGACAGGCATATCTCTGCTTAAATGCAAATTCTTTGGCCGATTTGAAAAACACCGCATAGGCACAAAAGATCCCACCTTTCCCACACAAGCAGGCTGTGTGTTTGTCCCAAGTCAGCATGGAAAAGACCTTCTTAAAGAACCAACCAAACCAGACAACATACTGGGTTAGGTTCTAAAGGACTGTGCTAGAGAACTTACGGATGTACTAACTGACATCTTAAACATCTTACTGAGTCAAACAGTTGTTCCAAAGTGCTTAATGGCAATCACAATAAATCCAGTTCCAAAGAAGTAGCACCCATTCAGCCACAGCGACCCATTAGCACCCATTCCCCTCCCACAACCCGTTCCAGTTTGCATATAGAACCAACAGGTCCACGAAGGATGCCATTTCAGCTGCTCTCCATCCAGCTCTTACACACCTGGACTCTTAAGACTCCTACAGTATGTGCAAATGCTGTTCCTGGATTTTAGTTCAGCATTTAACACACTCATCCCTCAGCAGTAACTGGGTGCTGGGCTTCTTTTCAGATAGACCACAAAATGTAGGACCATCATGCACAGGGGTGCCACTACGGTGCATGCTCAGCCTGCTGCTCTTCACCCTGTTGACCAATGAGTGTTTACCCAGTTACAGCACCAACCACATCGTTAAGTTTGCAGATGGCACGACTGTAGTGGACCTCATCAACAACAACAAAGAGGCCAACTACAGGACCTAGGTGAGTCGACTGGTCCAGTGCCATTATACCAATCTCTTCCTTACGTGAGAAAGACCAAAGAAATTATCATTGAAGATAGAAGAAGACCTCCACAGCACCCAAGATCATCTCTGCCTTCCCTAATGGACATCCTCCACAACTGCCTCACTAGCATATCTGCTAATAGCTCACACCCATAAAAACCAAAAAAGCCTCCTGCCTTCAGGGAGAAAGTACCAGAGCCTCCAGACTCGCTCCACCAAACTTTCAAACAGCTTCATCCATCAGGATGTCAGGATGATGAACTCTATCCATTACATCCCCCCTCTCCCACCTACTCCTGAACTTTACAAATTTACAGTTCACCCCACACTTCTTCATTGCACATAAGACACTTTATACTCTCTGCAGAATTCAACACAAATTGACATAAACCTATTTAAAAAACTGCAACCTGTACAAATTTCTTAAATCCGGGCACTGTTGCACTTTTACACAATTACAGTCTTTTTGCACTACTGTCATATACTGCTGCTGTCTTTCACCTTACAAATGCCTTTATAATCAGAACTTTAGATATATTAGGATGTATGTTTGCACCTTACATATTGTTGACATATATTTGGATGTATAACTGTATACTAACAAAACCAGATGTATAGTCATTCAGATGTTTGCGAGATATATTCAATCCTTTTATATATGTCTATTTTTTTTTATGTGTACACTGCTGTTACCTCATACGAAATCTGTTCCTTATTGCTCTGACTGCTGAGCCAGGGTTAGGCCCAGGCTTATTAACATGTTACTAACTGGCAATGTTTTTTTTTGTCAGTGGTTTGCTCTATTAGACTGATCTAAACAAAGAGAGAAAGAGAGAGAGAGAGAGAGAGAGAGAGAGAGAGAGAGAGAGAGATGATAGTGATGAAAAAAAACATTGCTAGTTAATATCATGTTTATAAACCTTGCTTTTTATATTGCCTTTTTTATTTCCTCTATTATGTGTGTGCTCAGCATTCAACTACCATTATTCCACAGCATCTAACTAGGAGCCGGTTGTGCCAAAAAAACATCCCTCTGTAACTGGATCCTATACTTTAGGAATGAGAAACCTTAGGCAGACCAGATCACAGACTGTATTTTAAACAACATCCCACATGCATTTACGCCCCTAAGGTGTATGCTTTGTCTCCTGCTGTTCACATTGCTGACTCACAACTGTGTAGCAATGCACAGGAGTAACTACATTATCAAGTTTGCCATTGACATGACCATGGTGGGTCTTATCAGCAAGAATAACAAGTCAGCAAACCGAGATAAAGTACAGAGGTACAGGTGCAAAACCTGGTGCATAGTGGTGCAAAACCAACAACCTGTTGCTAAATGTGGATAAAGCGAAAGAGATGGTTGTTACCTTCAGGAGGACATGTAGTGACATGTACATGAGGACATGTAGTGTCCCTGCTGCACATCTAAGGCTTCTCCTTGGAGAACACCAAATCTAGGTATTTACCAGGCAGGGAACCCCACCTGGACCCTCAACACCAGCACTATAACAATGAAAGCAGCATTTCCACTTCTTGACAAAGCTGACGATGACCCAGCTACCACCACACATCCAACATTCCACAGAAGGACCATTGAAAGAGCAGCTTCATCACTGCCTAATTTGGGAATTCAACCTACAGTGAATAGTTAAGACGGCTGAGAAGATCAGGGTCTCTCTACCCTCCGACATTCAATTCAATTAAATTCATTTTTATTTGTATAGCGCTTTTAACAATAAACATTGTCTAAAAGCAGCTTTACACAGATAATGTGGTGATAAAAAATGAATATGTTTTTTATAAGTAAGTTTGTCCCTGATAAGCAAGCTGGTGGCATGACATGGTCATATACACCACACGCTGCATTCAGAAAGCCAGCAGCTTTGTGACTGATCACACACGCCACTCATACACACTCTTTGATCTCCTGCCATCTGGAAAAAGGTACCAAATTAGTAGTATTTAAATGTTTGTTTTGCACTAAATGTGTACATGTGCACTTTTGATATTTTTTAGTATTGTGTTCTGGACCTTTTGTTCCTTATTTTTGTCTTCTGTAGCACCTTGGTCCTGGTGGAACAATGTTTCATTTTTTTATGTTCTGCACTGATTATGGTTGGAATGACTATAGGTTAGGGTTAGGGCTAGGGTTAGGGTTATCACATAACCTTTACTGCTTGTTCCTCTGGCAGCTCTTTGTCAAGGTAAGGCTGCAACCGTCTTTCCATCTTTCTTTGCTCTGTTCTGGTTCAGTTAGTTTGTTAATTCTTTGACTAAATTGAAACTTTTGTCATATCTCTTTGATCATTAGGTATATCTTCCGGGTTTTACCATTCGGATGATCGCTTTCTATCTTTCTATGTATATATATTTTGGTAATAAAGTTTTCTGTTTCTCAAAATGTCTCTTTTTAGTCTTTCACTGATGTTGCCCATGGCCTGCTTGTTACCTTTTTCATTTGCCATTCTTCTTTCCCTGATGATGTTTTGACTCTCTTCTAATAACCATGGCTGCGGGGGGTCTTTTCTGCTTCTTGTTTATATACTTGCTGGCTTTTTCATTAATAATGGTCTTTATATGTGTCCATAGTTCCTCTGGGTTTTTTACATCTGTGTCCAATGGTGTAAATCAGTTGTGCAGACCTTACTGAAAACTTCAGGTATGTTGGTCAAATCGAAGTTATAAACAGCCTGTTGTCCAGCCCGTTTACACCGCTTGACTCTTTGACATCAAAAGTTAATGATCAATTAATAAATAATTCTTTCTTCAGCCTTGTTTTGGTCGCCAAGTCCAAAGTTTCCTACAGCAGTTTCATGTTTGGCATAGCCAACTTTGGCATTAAAGTCTCCCATGTTAAAAAGTCTTGTTTTGGCATAATCTGGATTTCCTCTTGAACTTGATCGTAGAATAGTTAAATGTCCACCTCCTTGGCGTCTGTTGTTGGTGAGTAGACTTGTATGACTGTGACATGAATTGGTGTCTTTTGTAGTTGTATTGAGATGACACTATCAACAGTGCCGGCCATCTTTATTTGAGAATAAAGGCGACGCCATTTTGTCATTTTTTGTCGTTGCAAGAATAGAAGACACAATGTTTATTTGACTTGAAATGTCCAGATTGAGTCCACTTCAGTTTGCTTATTCCAAGTAAGTGAAGTGCTGTTCTATCCTTGGTTTTGACAATGTCAAGTTTACCTTGGTTTATGGTTCGTATGTTCCAAGTTCAGAGTCTGATGATATCTTTACAGCTTTTGATCTTCCATTTTGACCAAGCGACATCAGCACCAGGACGACCTTGTGGCTTTGATTATGGCACGTCATGAGCATAGATCCTACTCAAGTCGACAATCAGCTCTTTCCCAGTAGCTTGATGAGTGCCTTCTGACCTAGAGGTGCATTGTCCAGCACTCCTTTAGTTGTACACTCAAACAAGTTTACTTGAAAAAGTATGAAAGTAGATTGCCTTTGTTAGAAAGTTCAGGTTATAGGATCCAAGGCAGATGCAAAAAAAGCAGGGGAGAAAGGCTGTGCAGAGCCGATTCAGGGAGCCGATTCAGGGAGCCGATTCAGGGAGCCGATTCAGGGAGCCGATTCAGGGAGCCGATTCAGGGAGCCGATGTGCGCGAAGGGTGAGGATTCCGAGCCGGAAACAGGAGCGCGTTCAGCGCGAGCCGGAAACCGAAACGCGCGTTCAGCGCGAGCAGAGCCGAGTCGGAAACCGGAGCGCGTACAGCGCGAGCAGAGCAGAGCCGAGCCGGAAACCGGAGCGCGTTCAGCGCGAGCAGATCAGAGCCGAGTCGGAAACCGGAGCGCGTTAAGCGCGAGCAGAGCCGAGCCGGAAACCGAAGCGCGTTCAGCGCGAGCCGAGCCGAGCCGGAAACCGGAGGACAGAATGATCAGGTCAGAAACAAAAGAACAAACAAAACAGAGAATACGCTGAAGAGTGATCAGGGAAAGCCTAAAGACAATCTGGCACTGTCTGGAGGATTCAGGCGTCCTTATAAGTGACAGAAAATTAGACGCCATATCCGTGCCGCTGGTTGGGAGTGGGCGTTTCCTCGGTGATTGAGGCGGTAATGCCTGAAGTGCTCAAGCGGGCTGACAGCCAGGCCTTTCTCCAGTGCACTAATGTAGCACCCTTGAAAAAGCCACACGAATCAGCATGGTCAATACGAGATTGAATAATATCTTGCCGAAGGCATAGCTCCCAGCATCACCGATGCAAGCAAGCCCTACCAGTGAGACAAACCAGAACAGCCATGACGGGGCAGATCAGCACAACATATATCGTACTGTGAATTGTATGACCCAAAAGTACAGTACAATACTGGAATGATGAATGCAGTCCACACTGGTCAAAATTAGCCTCAAAAAAATATTGTTAAGTTTCAAGCAGTTTGCAATGGTACCTTCAGGATAGCAAATATTTTTTGCTTAATTGTTTAATGAGGCTTGTAAAGTTGTAAAGCCCTGGGGTTCATTTGAGGATGGATTTGGACTGTAGTTAATGTCACTATCACTGTACCCTGCAACATTGTTTATCTGTAATAAATGGACATTTAGTGCTACCCAGATGAGGATGGGTTCCCTCTTGAGTCCGGTTCCTCTCAAGGTTTCTTTCTTTTGCCATCTCGGGGAGTTTTTCCTTGCCCCAGTCGCAACCAGCTTGCTTACTAGGGACAAACCTACACTTATGAAGAACATCTGTGTAAAGCTGCTTTGAGTCAATGTTCATTGTTAAAAGCGCTATACAAATTAAAATTAATTTAATTTAATTTAATTGAAAGTTGGGCCTGTTTGTGCTTGGCATGATTATTGAAAAACCAGCATCTTTGTGTACAATACAATCTTAGTACCATTTAAATAGAAAAAATACAATTAAATCTTCAAATGTTACATTTTTTTGTTTGCTATTTAAACTGTTTTTAATTAATTAAAAACAGCAGAGGTGCAGCTCTACCTCTGACCCACCCTCTCTCCATATTTATTAGCAGTAATTAGCCAGCTGCATTAGACTGCAGATGTATATAAATAATTTTTGCTGTAGTCTAAAGTTTTGCTTACATAAATCTGTACTCTCATATCTTTACTCTAGTAAATAGTAAAATTAAGCCATCATTTGATACATTCTAAGGAAATTATATTTTTATAATTACACACTAACCTCTGCTAGCACACACTGTTTCATTAATCACTGTAAAAATCTGCAACAAGAATTACTTACAGATAGATAGAGTGTACAGATATGTGTGCAGGAGAAATGTGTGCAAACCTCTGACAACCTTTGGAGATTAAAGCTGACAAGGAATGCTGAATGGCAGGAAGAGGGATAACACCAAACGCAAATTTAGCCCAGCCTTGCTGGCCACCGTATCACGACACTCTCACCTCATGCAGTATTCAACCCCTCCCCCTCCATAATCTGTGCTGATCTCTATCCTTGGCTATATGGTCTTGCTTTACAATACGCAACAAAAATGTACTTTCATATTCATATATGAGAAATTTAACCTTTTTAAAAACAGGGCAATATATCTCTCCACATTTTTTAAAGAATAAACTGGTTTGAAACTGTTAATCAAGACACAGCAGTTCCTATGATTTACATAATTTGTTCTCTTTAATGTCATAGAAACCCCAACAAGATTTTGAGTGGAAAATTAACGAGGGCATATGATACAATTCAAATGTATCAGGTTTCTTTTAAGTCTACGAACCTTTGTGCACATCACACCCAGCACAATACAGCACAATTGTAATTATTTATATAGCCTGCTTAGCCTGTATCTAAAACATTAGTATGGTCATTTATTTTTCGTTTTGGATCTGAACAATTCTAAATGAACTTCAATACTCCTTTTAAATCTTTTAATTATTAAGGAGGAGTCAAGTTCTCGGCGTCTAGTTGCATACCTGGTTCGTTGCATAATTGATAAGGTGCAGTACGACATGGACAATATGTACGAGTGTATCCGAATGCAAATGCGAGGTCTGTGCGAAAAAGACCTAAAGCTACTCACTAATAATAATAAAAAAAAAGATCAAAAAATCTGGCTGTTCAAACAGCTCGCATTCCGGTATGGGTTTTTTCAGAACTGGCATTGTGTGGACAGCTCCCGCTAGTCAGACTCACCCTTACACGTACCAGATATAACCGGCAGCTCCACACTTAAAATGTCACATTCCCGGATGCCACATTTATGACGTAGCACAATATCTCGAAAATGTCTTTAAAATTATGAATACAATATATACAGTCGTAATCTTTGCTCATACAAGAATAACTGTTTGGTCAGCGTGCGTAATGTTGTACGTACAGTAGGTTATTCTGTGCCGCGTTACACGACTCGTTCAATAAGACGCAGTATATTAAGCACATCATTAATGGACGCCTTTCTAATATCTAGACTAACTACATGTCTGAACTCTTCTGGGAATGATTTTTAATCTATATTTACCTCAATATGTGTTTCTATAACGTTATTCTGTATTATTAATTCCATCACCGCATATCCTATGCGTTTCAAAGTCATACTACTGCTCTCAATATCGGCAGCATCCCTTTGGCACAGCACCTAATATCCAGTATCGAATAAATTCCCGCATTATTGTAAATGCATGGTTTAACCAGGGTCGTCCGCTACATCTATTCGAAATTCAGATGATTACTTACCTAATATCATCCAAAGCGAGCCTGCCACTAAAGCAAAGGCGAACATGGCTGGTGTCGTTGAGCGCGCAGACTCAGCAGCATGCCGCTTACACAAGTCGCAGCTGCTGTTAGATTACACGGGAGAGTAAAGTAAGACTTGAGCTCTCACCAGTGGCTGTACTCTGTATTCTCATCCCTTAATGTTGAGATATATATATATATATATATATATATATATATAATGTGTGTGTGATATATTGTACACATTTCCTCAAATTTTAATAATCATTTTAAAGGATTAACCAGGATTAGGCTCATGTTTTCAGGCAAAATAAATAATTTAGGCAGTCAAATTAAGAATTATTTCGGTTCTTCATGTGAATTCAATAGGATTCCCGCCTCCCTCTGCTGGTTTTTGTCAGCACAGATACCACTTGTGTTGCTAGTAGTTTTACATAATTACATAAATAGATATATGAATAAATTCCTGCTTTACTGCTTGACCAGCCTAAAAAGAATGATCAATATAATCTGATTACAAAATAAGAAAATATCTATGATAAATTTGTTTGTTTTTTAAAGTGCATTAAAAAATATTTTGTCAAAATTAGCAAAATTAGCCATTACCTTAACTACTTCACCTGTCTAAAATGAACAGCAAAAATAATGGAAAAACAAACAAATATGTTTACGAAGTAATTGAATGTTTAATTATTAATATGTCATGGATGGCCTATATTTAATTCAGTATTGTATGTATTTAATTACATTTTATCTAAACACTGTTAAAATTAAGCACATCAACAACAAAAACAAAAACATTCCATAACTAGGGGATGCAACCCCACATGGGGTTGCTTGATTTACAAATTTATCACGATTTTCAATTTTGCACATAACATTTTTGGTTCACGAATGGTTTAGAGTTCATCTCATCAGAAGGAATGAGTAGCATTACAATGGTTTATTGCTTGTAGTAGCCTCTGATGTTAAAAAGGGTGTTGTTGAACACATATGTCACAAGATTTAGCCAATCAAAATAAAGAAGGCAGTGACAGTGCATCTTTAACTCAGCCCCTTTTATGACATCATAGGACACTTCAACTAATAAAGAAGCAGATAAACTATGCATAGGCTACGCTACAGTATGCTACAGTACAGTACTGTAGTACAGTACTCACTATAAATGTGATATTTCTATGAATTTACACAACTTATCTCACTATATTCTTGCAAATATTTTCTGTTTGTGTTTGAATAGTGTGGGAGGATGATTTATGGCTTAAACAATAACAATTTTTTTGGAGTGGCATCCATTTATTGCGGAAATCACTTTTTTGTGGTCAGTTTTGGCACATATCTACTTCAATAAACAGGGGGCCACTTTAAATAGATTGATAGATAAATATTGATATATATCAACATGCAAATATACTTGTGCAGTTATCCCAGTATCTGCAGGGTATCTTAGATCCATTGAAGGATTATTGCACACAGACATGAATTATTGAGACAATTATGGGTAGAAAGTGATTTATAATTAATAATCAGCAAAGTGTGATTTGCTTCCTAACAAAAGATATTTTCTTTATGTGCATGCCACATGATCCCTGGAGTCTTTTTGGGTTTTGTGTTATGACTTCAAAGGTTTTTTATTGGCTGTCTGGTGACCCTTGCATGTAAGAATTTAATAGCACAAAAAAAGAAATACAGAATTTGATAGTACTGGTAATAGTAATGGATAGACATCCATTTATTGGGCACAAAAGTCGATGTTAACTGATTAATTAAAGTATAGGGAATCTTGCATGGGAGATTCTAAATTAGTAAATACACAATATTCATCCGAAATATCAATTTATAAAAGTATTCAAGTGAACAAATTTGGTTCTGTCTTAAGAGAATATAGAGACAAGCAGTCACATATACCTGCTTCTTATTTTGTCCTTTGTTGTTTAATTAACATTGACAGACATTAATCACTGGTATTTACCAAAATACATCAAAAGATTAATGTATAGACTTAGTTACTATATAAATATAAGTACTATATACTATATATAAAATATAAAGAAGGTCACTTTTGAATATATTTTAGGCCTCCCTTTAAATAAGTTATTTAGTTGTCTTTTTAGCCTTATAATTATTAATCTTTTATTGATTTAATTCAGTTGGAAATTGGCTGTTGTCTTTTTTTGTTTGTTCAACATACTTAATGACAACAGTTTGGAGGCATTGTCACCCAGTCACAAAATCACTAAGTAATTTATCTCTATTTGATAAGACCAAATAGCTGTAAATGACTGTATCACTCTTCTGTATTTAGGTCTTTAAAACACAACATTATATTTATAAATATAGTTTAATAGCAACTTGATTTCACAGATGTTAAATGTGGACATGCGAAGACTGTGGTGTCACCAAATGCAAGAGATCTGAACTTCTTGTGCATTTTAGGCTTCATCATAGGCATTTTGGACATCGTTCTTACCCTTGCACTTATTCAAGCTCCCCTTGTTCTTTTACAAGCTGGAATGTGGTTATGAGCCATTTGTCAGGAAGCCATTTTCAACATGATTCTTAAAAAGATCGGAAAACATTTCAATGCACACTGTGTGAATATAAAGGCACCTCATCATTTAACAAGCAACATCTAAAAAACATAAAACCGTTCCCTGTTTTTTTTTATGGCTGCACATACAAGACTAATATTTATGGATCAATCAGGTCACAAGTCAAGAAACACAAGTAATCCTCTGTAAAGGATTTAAAGCCTGACACTGTTTATGGTTAAAGATAAGATATTGAAGAGTTTATAGATGACACTGAATTAGATGACCATACTTTAATAAAGACAACTACTTATTTCCATGAAACAGGAAGTACAGAGGATTTTCCATAAGGTATAGAACGTAAAATAGCCTCTTTGATGGTAACGCTATAGCATGTGTACCTTATACCTGGTGTCGCCATCGATGACCTTCTGCAGGAATTGCAGTATTTAATTAGTAAGTTGTCTGTGCCAGTTGTCAAATCAAACCATAATTCAGCTACTTCAAGAGCATAATTTGAAGATTGATGACGCTGTTGTGCAGGAGTTAGCCTCCGTTATCTGCCAGTCACATCCACTTCATATGGCGAATGGAGGGCAGACGAAGTTCCTGTTTCTGCCACTTGAAAATGGAAGGCATATTATAAAGCTAATTTTTCATTTGTAGAGCCTAAAGAATATGTTCTTGGGCAAAAAAGTGGAAGAACATTTCTCTGCAACAGATTTCAACTTGCCCACCAATAATTTATTAGGCATTACATTTAGAATCTGTTTACAGAAGTGATGCATCTAATATGCATGCTTTTTTGATTCATTGAACTTCCAACAGAAAGCCCTGATTTAGACACTGCTATTTCATTGATATTTTATAAGATAAGATATAAGATAAGATAAGATAACATATACCTTTATATGTCCCACAGTGGGAACATTTCTTTGTTATGCTAATGACTTTGAAGTATGTAGCCCTATTTGTATGTCAAAGAAAAAATATTTTTTTAAACAGTTTATTTCAAAATTTGATAATTTACCTGCAGAATGTCAGTCGTCACTGTCTGCAATACATTTAGCTGAATTGTGTAATAGCACTAATGTTAAATAATATGAATATAACAAAGTGTTAGAACCACTGATAGATGACCTTGTCATGGACTTTTTATTGCAAATCTGGGAAAGAAAATAGAGGGCACAGTTCAGTGTGTTGTCCCTTGGTGCTAATGGCCTTGTGGAACATTTTTCAAGAACATATGTAGGACCACCCAAACTTGAATATTTTGTTACTGGCTAAGGGAGTGACCTACGGTATGAAGGCTGCACATACAGGGAAAGTAAGGACATTGTTCCTGTGGAGCTGTGCGTCTTCCAGAGTTTTGAGAGATAATTCAGATTATTGTTTTACAAGACAAGAAACTGTTTATTGTCAAAATACTTGATGCGTGTATGTCTTGATCCCAGTCATCTACTAAGAAAATGTAACTTCTTGAGCATTATAATCTTACAGATCCAAACCCACTGATTCCATACACAATTGAAAGGTGTCTCTAGTATTTGTTGTATTAAAACTAATTCATTCTGTTTTTCTATCTGCTCAGCTGTTAGTAATTTTGAGTCCAGATAATTCAAGAAAACTGTTGCTGCCTTATGGAAATCAGAATCAGCAGAATTGATGATGTGACGAAAACCTGGGGATTAAAGGGTATATTCAGCCTCCGGTATCAGGACAAAGACTTTGGTGATGTATTTAAACATGTAAAACAAAATAAAGAACTGGAAAATCTTGGTATTCTGAAAGTAATTCATTTGACAGATGAGGAATCATTCACAACTCAGGAAAGTCTAGTGATATCTAATGATAATACTGCATCCATTGGCTCAGGTGACACAGATGCTACAGTACTATTCTCCTCATCTTCCTCAGTTTCCTCACAAAATCAACAATGGCCAAAACGATTAAATTTTCCTCACTTTTCTCTTGATACTGAACTCCAATTAGAAAAAGGAAATGCTACCGTTTTGGAAAATATAATACTGTGTCACAACAAAAATGAAATCTGAAATTTTAGGGGTGTGTGATGAGATCTATAAGTTAAAAGCTTATCCCAGCAGTGCAAATGTGTGAAACGGCCTAAATGCAGTGAGGCTAATCACCTGTCATCCTTTACAACTGGAGAAATCGAGCGCCTGGTCCTTTTAAAGAAGATGAAAAAGGAAGCAATGTGAATGTTATCAGAGAAAAAAATGGCCAGGACATTTGCCTTATGAACTAAAGAAGTTTTGGAGAAACACGTGTTAAGAAGTAAGAACAGGAACGCTGAGGATTTGGATTTGGACAGTAGTTAACGTCAACAGTCTAAAACACTGACTCAGGACTACAGTTACAGTAATCACCATCACTGCACACCTCAACATCGTTTATCTGTAATAAATGGACATTCGGTGCCACCCAGATAAGGATGGGTTCCCTCTTGAGTCTGGTTACTCTCAAGGTTTCTTCCTTATGCCATCTAGGCAAGTTTTTTTTAGCACCACATTTTCTGTGTAAAGCTGCTTTGAGACAATGATCATTGTTAAAACAAATACAAATTTATTGAATTGAATTTATTTGAATTAAGGAATTGCAAGAACGATAGCTAGCACTGTTCTGCAAAGAAGAGATATAAGCTAAAGCTAATAATAAATGTTTTACTGTATTGTGTTTATACAGTACAGATATCACGCTTATAGTAATTGCTTTTAAAGATTACAGTAACATTTCTGTAATTTATATTTAAGAAACTAATGTTTATCAAAGTGTTGCTTTGTATTTGTGAAATTGCTTGTCTCAGAGATATACTGTAACTGGTTTTGATGTTCCCTTACACAGATAAATGCAGAATTCTTGCGCATCACAACTATGTATTTACAAGCAAGAATTTTGGCTGCATTAGATAGGCTGTGTACTCCACTTCTCCAAATTATTCAAGGCAAAGGTGGAGCAATATGTGAGAAAATCAACAATCTCTTGATCAGATATTGGATGCATATGAATTGTGGTTCTCAGACGTAGTCTGCTTTCTCCATGGTGTCCACAGTTTACAGATCAAGAGTAGTTCGGAAATGTGTTTAAAGTGAGCTAAATGTTTTGGTAACCACTGATTTGTTTTAATCAATTTAAGTATTGTTTTGTTGCAGTGACAACAAAATCATGCATCGTCATGTATCTGGGTGAAGATACAGTGGCATCAGAAACGGAATCCGTTGGTACACAAATTTGAACATAAAAAGAGTCGAGGCTTGGTACATGCAAGAGACAATACTCTGCAGTGCATCATAGCATTAGCATGAAATATAAGGGATAAAAACATTAGGTAACCCATGACCTGGAGATGTTCAGAATTTAGGCGTCAGCTCCCTCTGGTAGCAAGGCAGGGCCATGTAGGAGTTGTGACACCAACAAAGGTGACCTGACCCTATTGTACAACGTAGCTGTGCAGGATGTTTTCTTTTGGTTTCTTAAGGCTGGGCTATATCTACATTAAGATCATTTCTGTATTTGCAAAACAGTGCAAGGACTTGTTCAGGTACATCTCAGTGCCAATTTCTAAAAATATGGCTACTACATTTGTTTTCGTGTCAGAAAAAAATGTTACAAAAATATCAGTCTCAAACGTTACTCTTTAAATCTACAGTTTATCTGAAATCTGGGTAACTGTTTTTTGTTTGTTTGTTTTCTTTGTTTTGTATGAAGGATGTTTTAACTACAGCAGGTACGATGGCACGAAAACATTTTATTGCCCAAATTATAAGCATGTTTTTGCTTTTTCTATTTTATTTTAATTATTCTATTATTTTCTACTTTATGGACTATTAATTGTTTGCATCTATTACACTAAACATTTATTGTTGACATTTTATTCTTAAAAAATATCAAATGAATGTTATATTTCATGAATGTTAATAAACATGGTTAAATATTTAACTGCGTAAAAGTCTTAATTTTTTCAGTAATTTACGAACATTTCTTGTAGCAAAGAAGCTGCTTAAGGATATAAACAATTTGGATTTGTAATCATTTAAATATTTTAATTCTAAAGATGTGAAAAAATTACGTTAATTCAAATTGATCTAATGATATTTTGTGCATTAATCAGATGTTAAAAACCTCTTTGGATAAAAGAGTATTTTTCAGTTTCAATACATGTAGAAATTTGATGTGTATACATTGATTTTTATTCAGTTGAGATAAAGTAAATTGATTTCTTGTAACAAGTTGAAGAAATCGTTTTTTTCAACTTTGATGCAACAACACTTTTTTTTTTCAGTGTATGGATGCAAGTGCAGATAAATGTTTTATTAAAAAAAAAAACAGGTGAGCAAATCAAAAACATGAGGCAGAATAATCAAAATTAGAAAGGCAATAGATTGGGGGATTATTAAACAATGTGTAAATCAAATGTACAATGAAAGGCTTGATACCTGCCAAGACTAGAGCAACTGAGTGTAATACTTTGCAATTTACAAACAGAAACATAGTGGAATAAATTCACAAACAAATTAAGGACCGGCAAAAGGAACATTTTCTCTAGAGATAATGTTCCTTGTGCCGGTGCTTAATTTGTTTGTGTATTTATTTATTTACTCAGGTAGGCTGTGGCGTTGACACAATGCTCAATTGGTACTAATGGGCCCAAAGTGTGCCAAGAAAAAAAAACCCCACACCATAACACCACCACCACCAGCCTGAACCGTTGATACAAGGCAGGATGGATCCATGCTTTCATGTTGTTGACGCCAAATTCTGACCCTACCATCCAAATGTCGCAGCAGAAATCGAGACTCATCAGACCAGGCAACGTTTTTCCAATCTTCTATTGTCCAAT
>MU551599.1:1592753-1616025 GCA_024362625.1 Silurus asotus | reverse complement strand
TGTGTGTGTGTGTGTGTGTGTGTGTGTGTGTGTGTGTGTGTGTATGTATGTATGTATATATATATATAATATAGTAAATAAAAATAAAAGATGTTGGATCAAGATAATGGATCAGATAATGTGCTTTCTAAAAAGTAAGGTTTTTATTTTTTATAATACTTGAGTATATATAAAAATATATAGTATGAAAAAAAAAAATAAAGTATGTAAAAAATGCCCATTTGCTATAACAGTCAAGTCAAGAAGCTTTTATTGTCATTTTAAGCATATATAGCTGATGCAGTACACAGTAAAATAAAACAGCGTTCCTCCTGAACTCTGGTGCTACGTAAAACGATAATCACAGAAACACAGGGCTGAGGACTAGTAAGTGTCCTCGCCACATAAAGTCATTATGTGCAACCTGGTGCAAATAGTGCAAAGACAACACAAGACAGTGCAAGACAATACAGGACCGTGCAAGACAACACAAGACAGTGTAAGACAAATACACAAAACACAAAATAGCACCGCCAGTCAACCTGTTGTATACACTGCAAAAGAGTAAAGTGAACATTGTAATTAACAAAAATGTAAACAAAATGTTGTGCAAAAGACCAATAGCAGCTAACCAAAAAACAGCATGTAAACTGTATTCTGTATGCTGACTCATCGTTCTTGCTGATGAGTCGTGTCATCGGCGAACTTGATGATGTATTCGAGCTGGGCATTGCTACACAGTCATCATCTTCATTAAAAGGCTGCTCAGATCAAAGAACAATAAATTCAAAGAATGAAACACATAAGTAATAGCTTTGGTCTCAAGCTATTTTTTGCTGGTCTTTTAAGTTGTGCTGGCACAATACACAGCTAAATTTTTGTTTTCCTGGATGAAGCCTTCCTAAAACCACCTAAATTAATACACAAAACTAACTAGGACATACGTATCTTCACACTATACACAGGAGTGCAAAAACATGCAATGTGTAAATAACACAACATCGATGTTATGGGCTGCAACTAAGGACTGGTTTGATTAATAAGACGGTTTATTTGTTTAGTTTTTTCCCAGAATAATCGATTATTCTGGTAAAAAAATATAGATTTAAAAAAAAAAAAGCTGTTTTGCTAATTATAACCATATAGAACCCCTATTTCAGGGTATTTATGTATAAAAGTGTACTTAAAAAAAATACTAAATTCAGATATTAAGGTAAACTATCTTTAATTTTAACATTTTTAAGTTTATAGTGGCTGTTTGTTGAGGAGCACATGGGGGACTTCTCCTTTTAACAAATTCACTCATGCTGGGTTGTTTCTTTCTGTAAAAAATGCATTTGAGTATGCAAGGTGAAAATTGTGTAAATGAACATTTTTATTGTTTTTAATGATAATTGCAGATGGCAAGTTGAGGTGCTTTAAAACCATAAAACCACCAAAGCTTTTTACCCATGCTTTAAAAATACACATACATTTTGTTAATTTGTGAAGATATAAGCATTTTGAATATAAGTAATTTAATTTTGTATAATAATTAAATTTTATAAGCATAAATTCATTTGAACTTTGTAAAGCTGCAGTAAAATATGTTTGAAAACAGATAGATTAACTGTTGTAGCATACAAATGCTTTTAAAAAGAGAATGGAATGGAGAAACACAGGAAGCTAATGGGCTTAAAAAAAGGAAAAAATATACATTGGTGTACAAATGTACAAGCATTCGCTGAAAACCCCAACAGTGACTAACGTAATCGTTTGTTGCTGCTGTTATTTGCTGCTTTTGGATTGTGTTTGTTCACACTATTTTAATTGAATCGCAATAGCACTTCATTAAACTACACAATTTTCACATGAGAACTATACAGTTTCTGCTTTCCGTGCTGATGTTTCGCCTTCATTTGTGACACCAGTGTGTTTTCTTTTTCCTTTTTGCTCGCTGCTGTGTTGTCTTGCCATTACACTATCTCGTAACTTGAACTGCCCAACTAATTGAAAACGGCATTCGTTGACAAAAAAATTCATAATAGATTATTAACAATTATTAACAATTTGATCGATTAGTTGTTTGCCGCTCTATTTAGAAGCAACACCACTTTCTGTTCAAAAGAGCCTCAGATAAGATTAGATTAGATTCAACTTGATTCAACTTTAAAAGAGACAACTTTATTGTCATTGTGAAAGGTACATGTTGTGAAAGGTACATGCTAACTGCATTGCCAATGCACACGTGGCCTATTTACAATAAATAATTGTACAAATAGTAAATAGTACAGTAAACAGTATAGTAAATAATGCACAGAAGATGCAGTAGGTAATAATATATGTATGTATAGTGATAAACAATATACTGTGCAAAGATTGTGCATAGATGTCAAAAGATAACATACTCAAATGGCAAGTTGTAAACAAGTGACAATTGTAGGATGATCAGCTGTTTTTCAGTGTTTTTTAGATCTTTGTGTCAGATGTTACTATGGTATACTGAAGTATAATTACAACAATTTCATAAGTGTCAATGGCTTTTACAGACAATTACATTAAGTGTATGCAAAGAGTCAATATTTGCAGTGTTGGCCCTTTTTCAAGAGCTATGCAATTTGTCCAGGCATGCTGTCAATCAACTTCTGTGTTTAAATGCCTGTTGAGTTTGCTGGCTATTATGCCAAAATTTCCATGTTTTGTTCCCTAAACCACTTAGTTATCAAAATGTCATTGTTTGTCACCAAACTGTTCTTGGATTGTTGGGAGAAGTTGCTTCCGGATAATGTTTTAGTACTAGTACTATTCATGACAATAATAAAGTGGTTGTTCTTATGTAACATTGTGAATAAACCCAATCCGTTGGCTGAGAAGCAAAGCCATACATTACTTTTCTCATGATGCTTTACTGTTACATGACACAGAACTGCTGTTAGTGCTCACTTTTTTTTCCTCCAGACAAGCCTTTTTTTCCGGATTCCCCAAACAATCAGAAAGGGGATTGATCAGAGAAAATTACTTTACCTCAGACCTCAACAGTCCCTGTACCTTTTGCAGAACATCAGTCTGTCCCTAATGTTTTTCCTGGAGAGAAGGAGAGAAGTGTTTACTGCTACCTCTTGACACCAGGCCATTCTAGATAATACTATAAATTATTGTTTTACAGTAGGTCTATTCTTACCAGCAGCAATATCCTTGCCTATGAATCCCTTTTTGTGCAATGCAGTGATGAGCGCACGTGTTTCTGTGCAGGTAACCATGCTTAAAAGAGGATTTTGATGAGACCTTAGCACCATTTGCCATATAGCAACAAAATCTTTCAAGTTTGTTTTTGTGTAGCTCTCCACTTCTTAATTATGCTCTGAACAGTACTCAGAGGAACAGTGCAAGAAAATTCTCTATTACCTACATTGACCCAGGCTAACTCAAAAGGTCAACCTCTAAATTTTGTATTTAACAATAAAACAGATCAAAGTAATACTACTGATGAACTTCAGAGGAAAAAAATTATCAGCCAGATTCATGGAAACTGGATTCAGATGATATTAGCAGTGGTTTACATCAAAGAAGACAGCAAGAAACCCAGCTGATACCAGGAGTACAAGTTCCACCAGGACAAAACCTTTATCAGAACACAAATCAGTTTCAGACATGTTCCCCATAGTCTACACCAATCACAATCAACCACATATTCATACTGTAGGTTACATAAAATAAAACTAGAGTTAGAGCAGTATTACTCTGGCTACTCATTCCATACCTGCATCTGTATTTAGCAGATCTAGCAATCTAAAAATACAGGTCTAACAAATGTAAACTATTTATTTAATAGTTTTTAATAAAAAAGATTTATTACATTTTCTCTAAGCAATTTAATGTGTGCCAATTTAATTGATTACTTAATTTAATGATAATTAGTGTATTGCATTAATTAGATTTATTCAAATTTTTTTATTAAATATAATTTTATGTATTATTTAACCAAGCAGGCATTTTGTTTTAAAAATGTCAACTGTTGATGTTCACAAATGCTAACAATAATAGACTGCATTAATAAAAACAAGCAATTTGTTCCTCCTAATGTACCAAAGTGTACCCGAACTGTGACTTAAAAACCAAGGCACATACGAACCTGTGAACTTTGTGTACCGATACAACCCTATTAATATTATGTTTCTTCATTTCTGTCCACCACTTACATTTCTGGGGTTTTTTTTTGTATGTGGGAATTACTTATATATTTCCTAGACACAATTCTTGCCTATTCTACTGTATCTGGGGTTATCAAAGACACTCACATGAACAGAGAAAGAAAAAAAGAAAAAAAAAAAAAACCCACAGAAAAACGTATTTTTCGCTCTCATGGGACTTAAACACCCCCTGTTACAACTGCTTTTGAAGTCACTTAATATACCCAAATACCATGGGCATTTACCTTACTTTAACTGGAGAACTCTTTGTCATAAACATTGTTCAGTTAAACCCTATTCTGTAAAGAAGAAGTCAGAAACATTTCTCTCTATGATATGTAGTTCTATATGGTGAAATGTCTTTAAAAGTACTTTCGCAATTATGGTAAATTATTTGCAGTGGCATGCCCTACATACAGTGGAATCTTTAAGAAACAGCTATTTTATTCTTAAATAATACAAACCACTACAATTATAGTCAGATGAGACAAATACCCTGGTCCTCGATCTTGGATTTAATTGGTTGCACATGAGCAGGTTTATAATGGTATGCTCTAAGGCACTGATGCTATAATAATCCTCCAAAATGTTTTAAAATATTTAAGTTATGAGGGTTATAATGCGTACATAAAGCTAAAAAAAAAAAAGTCTGTAAAGACTGTAAAAAAAAAAGAAGGTAAATATTTTTAAAAGATATGATGACATTCAACAGGAACTCCATTCTTTGTTTCATGTTTCATGTACTGTACATGGAGGTCACTGTATATTGACATTATTAAGATGAATGGGTCAATCTCACTTTGCCTGAGTAGTAGAAAGAAGTATTATTTATTACCTTTCATGTCTGTAGGACATATGGTTTGGTTAAATATACTGTACATGCAAATGCAATGTCTCTCAATGTAAGTAGTCTGCAGTAGCAGAGGTGGAAAGAGTAATAAAATATTCTACTCAAGTAAAAGTACTGTTACTTTAATAAAATTTTACTTAAGTACCGCTAAAGTTACCAGTCCATAATCTACTTAAATAAAAGTAAAAATACATATATATTTTTTTTTTTTTTTATGTAATTAGATTAAAGGTAACTTTTTATAATAGCAGGGGTGTGATGGTGGCTTCTAGAGTAGTTACAAAAGGACAAGGAGATATAAGCCTCAAACTAGTTGTTTTGAATTGAAGAAACAATAGCAAGGAAGAACTAAAATAAACAAATAAAAACAAAAGAACAATATGTCAGTGCGAACTTTCACAGGGCCCCTCTCCAACATATGTGTTTTATTGTGCATTTTCAAGTGCTTTTTTTTTCGTGTCCATGTTCACATAGTTCGCCATCATCTGTGTCCCACTTACAGTGGCCATTTTCTTTTGGAATTGAAACAAAAAAAATAAACCACATCTTAGACAACACAGAATCTGAGAAACTTCGAGCCCTTGGCATATTCCGTGATTGACCTAAGCACTGACCTTGCCAACTACACCTCACCCAGAGAGGAGGCGTGGAAAGCGAGGCAAACAGGAGGAAGCAGAAGCGAGGCAAACACGGAGGCATCCAGGCTAGGCTAGCAGCTAGCCCACACAGACCCACAGTACCATCCCTCATTTTAGCAAATGTTCTAGCAAAAAGATCAATGGATAATAACATAGACAACATACATCTTATAAGATCTGCACAGCATGAGGTGAGAGCAAATACCTGTAATAGTATTAATAATGCAAGTTGCAAACATTTTCGTTTTATTTATTTGTATATTATGTTTTTTAAGTTGCCTTTTAATCCTGTTTAGTTGTCAAAGAAGTCTAAATTTCGCACTTATTAGGAAAGGGGATTGTTTACACAATGTGTAGTTGCCAGTTTTTAAGTTGTTTGTAAAATTTGCACAACAAAATTGGTTCTGTATTTAGACTGCAACATTCTTGAATTCTGATTCATTCACTCTAATTGAATCACGAGTGCCACCTCTTTGTAAACAGCATCATTTTGCGGGGCCTCAGAAACCTGTAATAGTGTGAATTCTTTCTACAATATTCACTCAACATGACAATATAATAGAGCATTCTAAGTCAATTCCCTCTCTCAATCAGTAGAAAATGTGGTTAATACCCGGTCATGCATGAAAAAATATACAGTCATATACCGTAAAGCCGGTATAATTTACAAAAATACTGATATAAATCTTTTTTCATAACGCCCAACACTTATTGAGAATATCCTCACCAGCTGCATTGCTGTGTGGTACGGAGGCTGCATTGCCTTTTGTCGAAAGACTCATCTTCTCTCAGCCTGGATTCCACTACTCTTTCCCATAACTTCATAATTTGACTGATCAACCGTATTCCACTGTAGTTACTGCGGGTCTGCACATCTCCCTTATTCCTTAAGATTGGTACCAGCACACTCCTTCTCCATTCCTCAGGCATCTCTCACCTTCCAAAACCTTGTTAAAAATCTTGTTAAAAACTCCACTGCCATCTCTCCTAAACATCTCCATGCTTCTACCGGTACGTCATCTGGTCCAACCGACTTTCCATTCTTTATCCTCTGAATTGCTGCTCTCACTTCCTTCTTACTAATCCTATCCACTTCCTGCTTCACCATCTCCAAATCATCCAACCTTCTCTCTCTCTCTCTCATCACTCTGTCAATCCCAATTCTGTTTTGCCAACCTCTTTCTCTTTATGCTCTCCTGCACTTCCTTATTCCACCACTACATCTCTTTGTCTTTTTTTCTATTTCCAGATCTCACACCAAATACCTTTCTAGCTGTCTCCCTTATAGTTTCTGCAGTAGCTGCACAATCATCCAGCACCTCTTCACCACCACCGAGTCTCTGTCTGACCTCTTCCATGAATCTCACACTACAGTATTACTCTTTCAGTTTCCACCACCTTTTTCTTCTTTCAGTCTTCACTGAAAGAAGAAATAAGATAAATATATCTTTTTCTTCACCTCCAAAACCATCCTACAGACCACCATACAATGCTGTCTAGCTACACTGTCCCCTGCCAACACTGTACACTCTTTAATCTCCTTCAGGTTGCATCTCCTACATAAAACATTATCCACCAGTGTGCACCTTCCTCCACTCTTATACTTCACCCTATGATCCTCCTTCTTAAAATAAATGTTCACCACTGCCATTTCTATCCTTTTAGCAAAATCTACCACCATCTGCCCTTCCACATTTCTCTTCTTAAGGCCATACCTACCCATCATCTTTATTCCCTTCACCTACATGCCCATTAAAGTCTGAGGGATTTTTCTATGGAGAGCAAAATATTTTAAGTTATTTAAAGTTTAAGTTTATTTATTCTGGAATAATATTCCTGCCTGTTTTTATTCATATTTATGTTTAAAAAAACATTGTTTTAGTGTGTTAAATAAATGTTTATCCTGTTCGGCTTGCGCCCTAAAGTGTGCTTTGAGTTTGCTTTTGACCCCCTGTGCAATTAAGTTTGACACCCCTGATCTACACCATGATAGAACAGTTTAAACCCCCCTCCAATGTTCCTGGCCTTACTCCCTTTTTCACTTGGTCTCCTGAACACACAACATATCTACCTTTCTCCTCTCCATCATATTAGTTACCTCTCACTCCCTTAACCAGTCATAGTACCAACATTTAAAGTACCAACGATAACCTTCACTCTCCTACACTGCTCCATTTTCATCTTCCTCCTCTCCTTCTCCTCCTTCGGCAAACAGTAGCCCAATTTCCACCGGTACCCTGTTGGCTAACAATACCTGTGGCGGTCGTTGGTAACCCGGGCCTCGACCGATCCGGTATGAAATTCCTGATCCGCATATTTGATTTGGCACAGGTTTTGCGCTGGATCCTCTTCCTAACGCAACCCTTCCCTTTTATCCAGGCTTGGGACCGGCACTAAGAGTGCACTGGCTTGTGCAACCCTAATGGCTGGGTTAAGTAAAAGTAAAATTACAGATTTTAAAACTAATAGTAGTAAACAAAACTACACAATTACAGTAACATAAATGTAAATGTAATTAGTTACTTACTTCCTCTGCAAAGTTTGTGTTATATTACTACTTGCCGACAAAGTTTAGACTAGTTAATGCTTACACCATTCAAAAGCTGCCAACATCCTTCCATAGTGGAAGATTTTTTTTTATAATATACATTTCCATAAATAAGTTCAGCACAAAGACAAAGAGAACAAATCAAACAAATAGTTAATTAAAATTTCATCCTGTTTTGCAAGGTGACATTTCTTTGTTGGGAAATATTTTTGTAAAAATCAATAAATAAATAAAAACAGCACATTATACACATACATGCTTTGCTGTAAAAATGCATGTAGTGCAGTCAAGTAGAGATGGTGGAATATGAATTAAATTAAAGATATGAAGTAAATATAGAATATATTTTAAAATATATACTATAGAGTGATCAACTTTACAATGAAAAGTCTTTTAAAAAGTGGTCTAGGACAGGGAAACATATATTCAAAAAAAATTTTTACTTAAAATTAACATGTTTGATTAACATTATTTAATTAAATAATACTTTGGAATTGTATTATTTAAAAGAAATAACATTTTCCCTACATTCAGGTTACATTCAGGTCTCATCTATCCACTTGGTGGCGGCAATGCAGCAAATAGCAAGTTTACCAACCATTATAGAATTTATAGCATTATAGAAGATTTCCTATCATCGTACGATCAATGGGTCGGTTCTTGCTATAGGCAGAGCAGGCAATTGCCTATGGCAGGGGTGTCCTATTTTAATTTGGCCCGTATTAAATTATATATAAATTTAAGGGCCTATGGACCACACATAATATTTGCGCTTAATTGTTTTGTACTTCTTAGTTTCAACACTAGGTGGAGGTATGTCTTGAACAAGGCAGCGTCTCCACAAAGCAAACAAAGAAAACAATTGTTTAGGGTCACCACAAATGGCAAGTGACTGCAGAAAATTTCAGACTCAGCGGAAAAAATAAATATTTTTTCAAAGAAACCACATCCCCTATTTCTCCTCTTGTCACTCCCTTCATACAGGACAATGAAGATTACTTTGCATCCTAAGAACCAAGTCACTCAAAGAATGACCTGCTAACCTTTTTGTAAAAAAAACAATGAAAATGTACTAATGGAGAGCTGTGATTGAGGCTTTTTCTTCAAACATGTTTAATCATAAAACGTTATTTGCCTGCACTTGAATTCTGTTCTGCACTTGACAGATTTTACCAATATTAGTGCATTAAAAGCGAGGCAATATACCTCACATCTAGTGAGAGGCCCAGTCCTTCATATATTTTTTTGTACGTGGCCATCAGGAAAAAGTTTTTACACCCCTGGCCTAGGGCCTCTGGCTTGGAGGCAGGACCTCCATAATTTAAAAAAACCTATACACTAGTTTACTTATCAAGACACCTATCAGCATGAGACTAGGCTATTTGTCCATTATATAAAATAACTGTCACTTACCTGAAGTAGAGCCAGTTAATATATACCAGTTAATATGATATTGCCTGCAAAGAAAGCACAGCTCATACTGCAGCTGTGTGAGCTGTCATCATGTATTTTTTATTCTAATGTGTTATTTCAATAAATGGAGCCTTGATCTGCAGATTCACAACAGATCCATTTGAAGACGGATCATTATTTGTTGCCAGTTTAATCTAAGTTCAAAACAGCTTGTGTGCCGTGATGCACTAAGACTTTAAGTTTGTGTATGTATGATACTACAAAAAAGTAAACATTTGGAAGAAAAAACAGCAATCGCAGCTAGGTGGCCATCGCAAAAAAATAATAATGAGAAAAAGAGCTGGTCAGGTGGCCAATCATACTGTGTTTTTATTTTTTTTGTGTGTGTGTGTGTGTGGGTTGACCTTAGTTTAAGTAAATTTAACATTTAAGTACATATTTAAAATACTAATAACGTTTTAAATAATTGAAAATAAATAATAGAAATTAGTAATTATATTTGTATCAGGTGCTTTTAAATGTATTCTTAATGTTCGAGGGAAGTAGGCTGAAATAAATTTTGCCTAGGGCCTCCAAATGTCTAGAAGCGGCCTTAAGTAAACTTAATCAAATTGGATCTTTAATAAAAAATAGGAAGTAGCAAACAACTTTACTTTGAATACCCATGATCTGAATTAAACATGCAGAATTATATTATTGTCTATTTTTAATTGTAATTCTTTATATATATATATGTACATCTATGGCTGTGCAGGTGCTGAATTTCTGGTGGTCCTAACATTGAAAGATTTTCTAATCACAGTTAATTTTCAGGGACAGTGGTCCATTCATAGAAATTCAGTATTAAGCATTATGTCCATTTTGTAATTTATTAAATACTGCTCCTGCTTAATAAGTTTTGCGGAAATTTAGTAAATAACCAGTGAATTACAAATATCAATCTAGTTTTTTTTTTTTTTTTCCTGCAGGAAATCACTCTTAGCATTTAAACTAGGACATAGCTTGTGATCTTTACCTTCATTTACATCATCTTTAAATGGGGTGAGTACTTGAGAATCAAAATCAGAATCAAAATTTGTTACCGGTAACGCGTTACTTTTGACAGTAACTAATACTGTAACGCGTTACTTTTAAAAATAAAGTAACTTCATAACCGTTACCGTATGGTGCGTTAACCATTATTTTTTTAAATGAATTAATTTCGGCTGAGTGTAGACTACAGCCTAACTTGCTTACAGCAGCGTTGCATTGTAAGATTGGTGGATAAACCACTGTAAACATGAAGACGACGCGCTGTGGGCGTGTCTCTGTTTATTCAGGTCTGTGTGGCAGTAGTGGCGAGTCGAGGCGAGAGCAAGACGAGTTTCTCAAAGTGGAAATATGTTCATTATTTCACTTTAGTTGAGTATAAAGACAAAAACTTTTAAGTCAAATGTACGCTGTGTCCTTCTGGTTCTAATGTCATATCTACTGCGATAAACAGCAACTCCAATCTGTTGAAGCTCCTCCAGGACCTCCATGCCTGAGGAGCTAGAAGCTAACCCGATGTTCTTTTTTACATTGTTGATAGTTTTCATACTTCAGCTGTGAAAGGAACATTTTTAAGAGCTCAACACAACAGCAGAAGCCACTTTAGTTTTTGAGTGTGAATATATTATTCAGCTTGTTTTGTTATTTATTTCAAAAATCCTTGTGATATATTCAGCTTGTGCTGGTCTGACTTAAATAAAATAGTGTTTAATAATTACTTTGTGTTTAAGTCAGTTTTGTGTTTGTATAGACCATAATGCATAAAAGGGCATTAATGGGAACAATAAATAACGTTCTTTAAAAAAGTAACTAAAAAGTTACTTTTAACAGTAATGCATTACTTTTTGGTGTAATTAATCAACAAAGTAATTGAGTTACTTTTTGAATAAAGTAACGAGTAACTGTAACTAGTTACTATTTTTTTTAGTAAAGAGCACAACACTCTGTGTGTGTGTGTGTGTGTGTGTGTGTGTGTGTGTGTGTGTGTGTGTGTGTATATATATATTTTTTTTTTTTTTTTTTTTAGAGCTACTCTAATCTTTCTCAACAGGTTTCTGCTGCAATAATACATTATATCCCTGTTTTTGTAAGCATATCTAAGTTTTCCTAACTCTTTTTCATTATAAAATATTAAAATGTCCTTGAAGTACCACACTTGTACTCACAGAAACTGGGGAATGATGTAAAAGTTTCTGAGTTCACCTTAGTACAATCAAAGCAGATTTGTAGACTATGCTGTTTCATGGGTGCACCTCTTTGCAGTCTTTATAACAAGCTTGGTACAGGGAATGCAATGATTAGAAAGCTTTAGAGCTGCACATTGTGGCAGTTCATACTGTAGTTCCGCTTTGCTTGGTTAAGGTCTCCAAAAATGGTGATGAGGGAGTCTGTGTGTTGTTGCTTCATATCTGTGATGTGATCAGCTAGCTGCTGCAGCTCTTTGCTAATGCACATTTGTGGTGGGATGGAAACACTCACCAGAATGTATGAGAAATACTCTCACAGTGAGAAGAAAATCTTGCAATTGAAAAAGAGTGCTTGTCGGTTAGATGGTACATCTTTTTTAATGATGTCAACTTTTAACAACTTTCGTTAATGTTAAAGTACGTCCCACTACCTCTTGATTTCCCCAAAGATACAGCATTTCTATCAGCAATCGATTTCCAGTAATGTTGTTTAGGACCACCATTTACTGTATCCAGCACTACCACAGCCGTATTTTATGCCAAATGTAGTCAAATAGTTAGTGTTTCAGATTAAACCAAAGTTTGCTACTACTTATTCTTCATTAGGGGTTTACTATTACAATTAGTGATGACATTTTAACAACTTAGATTCTTTATGTCTTTAAACAGAGTCTTTATTTAAGCCATTTTGTTAATTTTATAATAAAATTCAAACATTTAATTTTTAGTAGCCAACATGTCTTCTTTTACAATTTTTTTACATAATCTAAAAAAAAAAAAAAAAGAATAAAACAAAGACAAATTATAATAAACAGAAATTATAAATTTTACCGCTAAACTGAGTGATTTGTTCATTTAACATCCATCATTTGTAACATTGAGCCCACGAAAGCTCTGTACAGGAAACAGAAATTCTTCTGGACACGTTATTTCTTGTTCCTGTACAGAGTTTATGCAGCTTTCATGTTGTGCATGAGCTGCTAACACATAATGAACGGATCACTGCATGAAAACATTAGTGTTAAGTAACGTTTTAATCAAACTGAGTGATTTCCTAATTATTGGGAACCAGATGGAAACTGTATTGTTCTCTATGGAGTTTGTTTTGCAGATTGTGAAAGAATTTCGATAAAAAGCTGGTGTTTGTTGTCTCCTTGCTACCTCATTCCTGTATATCTCTGCTGCCAGCCCTTTGCATCTGCCCAGCTATGTGAATTGATAGTCTGGGTGTGCTTCTTCGTTTGTCATTAGTAGCATGGTTTTATTTGACAAATTAGGTTGAAGGGATGTGAAACATTTGCTTTAATTATATTCAGTTTGACAGGGTAGACATTATTTTCCATTAACTTTTTATGGTCACAGTCAACTGGTCCATCTTTGCTGTTGAGTTTACCCTTTAGTTGTCTTACCATTTATTTGGCAGATAACCTCACCCTTTTACTCAACACCAGCTCCATCACCAAGAAAGGACAGCAGCATCTCTACTTTCTAAGAAGGCTGAGGAAAACTAATTTCCCTTGCCTCATCCTGACCAAGTTCTACAAAGGTACCATTGAGAGCATCTTGAGCAGCTGCATCACTGCCTAGTTTGGGAACTGCACCATCTCGGATCGCAAAACCCTGCAGGATAGTGAGGACAGCTGAGAAGATCATTGTAGTCTCTCTCCCCTCTATCATTGACATTTACACCACACACTGCATTCACAAAGCCAACAGCATTGTGGATGACCCCACACACCCGTCACACACTCTTCACCCTCCTGCCATCAGGGAAGCAGTTCCGAAGCATTCGGGCCACCACATCTAGACTGTGTAGTCGTTTCTTCCCTCAAGCCAACAGGCTTCTCAACACATAACCAACTATACTGAACATACACACACATACACACACACACAAAACTGTGTGACAACCCGGACTCAACACACACACTCGTACTCACTTCACACATCCATGTCTTCAGTACCGCTCACATCACATCACTTCATTACCATAAACTGTTGACATGCCGTTTTTGCACATCACTTCTGGATTGCTGCTATTTGCTCTTTGCACAACATTTTGTTTACATTTTTACTACTGTTGCACTTTGTCTCTTTACAACAGGTTTACTGGTGGAGCTATTTTTTGTTTTGTGTATTTGTCTTGCACTGTCTTGTGTTGTCTTTCACTGTCTTGTGTTGTCTTTGCACTGTTTGCACCAGGTTGCACACATGTACTTTATGTGGCAAGGACACTTACTAGTCCTCAGCCCTGTGTTTCTGTTTTCTGCAATTGTTGTTGTATGTAGAATCAGGGTTCTGGAGGAACGTTGTTTCATTTCACTGGGTACTGCTGTCAGCTATATGTGGTTGAAATGACAATAAAAGCTTCTTGACTTGACTAGTTTCCTCTTTTGTATTATTGTCCATTGTAACTCTTTACTCATGCTAATCTTGTACTGTACATTAACAATAAAATGGTAATTTTACTATAATTGCCTCATCTTCGTCCTCTACATATCACTCGGCTCATATATGTAATTTCTATCACACAAATCTCCAAATCTTACTTAACATGTCAACATTACTGTTATTTAAAACTTAGGTTAGCCCCTTATTAGTTTCTAAAAAAAGTATTTTAGGAAAATGTATTATTCTGACTTAAAACCAATTGCACTTTATCTATATTCTAAAGGTAAATATTTAGCATTATAAATGATCATTCAGTTTCTTTACAACTTTCTGTATAGAGTTTTATTTGGATAAACTTATTTTAGTTTTTAAATAAATCAAAATAATAGTAGTAGTATTATTTAACTTTCTTTCGGCTTCTCCACTGTGGGGTCGCCACAGTGGATCCTCCGCATGTTTGATTTGGCACATGTTTTTTTACGCTGGATGCCCTTCCTAACGCAACCCTCCCCAATTTATCCGGGAGGTATTTACTAGCAATAATTACTAGTACATAATCACTCAGTGTAAGGTCATCCTAATTTAGTTCATGTGTTTTGATATTTAATTGCCTTTAGATTACTTGCTTTTCACTACATTGTGAATCTATTTGCCTCTATTTATTTAGATATTACTTGGATGTATTAGATGTTTTATCAAGTGTACATCCATCTATAAATATATAATTCCTGCATAATTACAAAGGACCACAAACATTAGTTGTTTGTATGTTTTGTGTGTTTCATTATGATAAACGGCCAAGGGAGGGTCACAACCTTGCACAATGCACATCCTTGTATTGTTCTATTTTTTGTAACAAAATGTATTCAATTTAATTGGATTTTGACCAAATATATATAACATTGTATGTATAAAATTACGTATGAACAATGTATTGCTTGAAGTGTGTTTAGGTTTTGTATCTGCTATTATATCTGGTAGTGTAAATTAATGCTTTAAATTACAATACATGTGGCAAACAGAAAGCTTCAGCTTCATATAATATTACGTACAAGTGTATAAAATATTGACTAGTTCAAAAACAATTTGTAGATGGTTGACTTACATAAAATATCTTAATACCTAACTTTGTTCTCTCTTGAAAGTGCTTGAACTATGCATTTCAATTAAAAAAGCATTAACCACATGTTAAAAAAGCTGTGTCCACATGGTTAACATGGCATGTGATACCAGGTTTACCACGCACACAGCATGTAACAGCATATTACAACAACGTTTGGAATTAAAGATGGTTACTTTTAACCTATTATTATACTATACATTACCTGTTTATTTTACTGAATAAAGTTATTGCTATATTTCAATTAAATATATATTTTTTTTTGCCCGGTGTTTTAAATAGTTAAATATTATTATAACTGTATCCCTAATGAGCAAGCTAGGGGGTGTCAAAGCAAGGAAAATGTAGTGTGCATCATATATTTTCCTGTGCTAAATATTCAGTTCTGTCCTGTGTAGAATTATTTTCTACATATGTGAACGTGTATACTTATTGGATCGAAATGTCCCTATATATCTGGTACTAAAGTATTTATTGTTATCTTAAGCTAGCTTTGTTTTTATGTTTTTTTATTTGTTGTTATTTAGCTAACAATCTTTTTCAATTCTTATTTAGTATTCTTAAAAACTTAACTGGTCAAGCATGCACTAAGCCACCAATCAGGGTAAAGCGCACACTTTGTTTTGAAAGAGATAAGTGTTATTCACTTAACTGGTCATAATCTTATTATGTCATAATGTTATGCCTGATTGCTGTACAGTTCAGCATCAGCTCAAGAGCAATCATTAAATTTCAAGAGTAATATTACAAATAAACCTTAAACCAAATCTGCCTGCTCTCAAATCCAGTTATTTATTTTGATTTAAAATAAAATTCAGCTTCATGGATTCGGGGTCATGATCATTTAATAGCTATCAATCAGTGTTTGACTAATTCATTTCATCATTCTATTAACAGTTTGGTTTGCTGAGAGTAACATTGAAGTCTTAAACTGAGTTATTTAAACAAGTTGATTGTGACAATGATAACAGGCATAGTAGCCATATTAAATCATAGCACTTTGGATATTTACATACATAGTACTTAAGTACAAAAGTACAAAAGAGTACATTTGAAGTCAGGACTTTGGAGGGAAGACATTTGTACATTTATTCAAGTGAAAGTTTAAAGGGAGCACTTTTGGTTTTACTGAAGTAATATTTTACATGGTTTGTGTACTTTGTCCACTACTGGAGAAGTTACTGTTCATCACATGGCAAAGAAGAAGTACAGCAAAACCATTTTCAATGCAGGGTATTCATGACACAGCACGGTTGTTGTCCACCTATGCATTGCAGAGTGACGTGATTTGAAACAAATCTAATCTACTAAAATTTCAGACCAATGTTTATTAGTTTTTTTTTTTTTTTTTCAGAGTTTGTTTCAGAGTGGTGCATTTCATATTCAACCTGATTGGTGTTCGGTGTATACATTCAATTTGCCCACTTTTATTCAACTCTTTGTCGTCATCACAGTAGGTAGTAGCAGCACACTGCAAAGTGTGATATTAATAACTGAAAACTTTAACTTTGTAATTGTTGAAAAAAGCTCTGCTAAAAGACTAACCACTGAATTTCAGTCATGATCAATGTAAAGTGTTAAATTTGTCTTGTCAGGCCAAGTCTCTACATTCCCTTGAAAAATATTTTAAGCATAGGTTTAGTAGTATTCTGAGTAAAGCATGGCTGAGCACGTGATTTCAGTTTAAGAAGGCTTCTTGTTAAGTTAAATTAACAAAGGTCACGTGAATTATGGTGCAATTTTAGAAATATTTTTTTTTTATTTCTAATAAAAGGCGTGTTTGACCCCTTGGAAAGTTTGCGAGGACACCTAGAGGCACTCTTTATAATGTTGCGTGTGAATATTAATGTTCAAATATAACACTTTTAATAGAATTAGTGAAACCCAAGAAATTATCCAATTTTGTTCTCAGAAAGAGAGTGTACAGTTGCATTATTGATATTATTAATGTATTCTATATTTGAAAAGATCTTTAATGAAAAAAATACATGTTTAGGTTGTGAATGTTAAATGTAAGTTTTAAATGTAAGGTTATTAAAACAATATATACAGTTCAGTAGATACACGTTTGTCGATTATAGAAAGTTAGCATAAGTGTTGATCTGCTGTATATATATATATATATATATATATATATATATATATATCTTATGCTAACTTTCTATAATCGACAAACGTGTATCTACTGAACTGTATATATTGTTTTAATAACCTTACATTTAAAACTTACATTTAACATTCACAACCTAAACATGTATTTTTTTCATTAAAGATCTTTTCAAATATAGAATACATTAATAATATCAATAATGCAACTGTACACTCTCTTTCTGAGAACAAAATTGGATAATTTCTTGGGTTTCACTAATTCTATTAAAAGTGTTATATTTGAACATTAATATTCACACGCAACATTATAAAGAGTGCCTCTAGGTGTCCTCGCAAACTTTCCAAGGGGTCAAACACGCCTTTTATTAGAAATAAAAAAAAAATATTTCTAAAATTGCACCATAATTCACGTGACCTTTGTTAATTTAACTTAACAAGAAGCCTTCTTAAACTGAAATCACGTGCTCAGCCATGCTTTACTCAGAATACTACTAAACCTATGCTTAAAATATTTTTCAAGGGAATGTAGAGACTTGGCCTGACAAGACAAATTTAACACTTTACATTGATCATGACTGAAATTCAGTGGTTAGTCTTTTAGCAGAGCTTTTTTCAACAATTACAAAGTTAAAGTTTTCAGTTATTAATATCACACTTTGCAGTGTGCTGCTACTACCTACTGTGATGACGACAAAGAGTTGAATAAAAGTGGGCAAATTGAATGTATACACCGAACACCAATCAGGTTGAATATGAAATGCACCACTCTGAAACAAACTCTGAAAAAAAAAAAAAAAAACTAATAAACATTGGTCTGAAATTTTAGTAGATTAGATTTGTTTCAAATCACGTCACTCTGCAATGCATAGGTGGACAACAACCGTGCTGTGTCATGAATACCCTGCATTGAAAATGGTTTTGCTGTACTTCTTCTTTGCCATGTGATGAACAGTAACTTCTCCAGTAGTGGACAAAGTACACAAACCATGTAAAATATTACTTCAGTAAAACCAAAAGTGCTCCCTTTAAACTTTCACTTGAATAAATGTACAAATGTCTTCCCTCCAAAGTCCTGACTTCAAATGTACTCTTTTGTACTTTTGTACTTAAGTACTATGTATGTAAATATCCAAAGTGCTATGATTTAATATGGCTACTATGCCTGTTATCATTGTCACAATCAACTTGTTTAAATAACTCAGTTTAAGACTTCAATGTTACTCTCAGCAAACCAAACTGTTAATAGAATGATGAAATGAATTAGTCAAACACTGATTGATAGCTATTAAATGATCATGACCCCGAATCCATGAAGCTGAATTTTATTTTAAATCAAAATAAATAACTGGATTTGAGAGCAGGCAGATTTGGTTTAAGGTTTATTTGTAATATTACTCTTGAAATTTAATGATTGCTCTTGAGCTGATGCTGAACTGTACAGCAATCAGGCATAACATTATGACATAATAAGATTATGACCAGTTAAGTGAATAACACTTATCTCTTTCAAAACAAAGTGTGCGCTTTACCCTGATTGGTGGCTTAGTGCATGCTTGACCAGTTAAGTTTTTAAGAATACTAAATAAGAATTGAAAAAGATTGTTAGCTAAATAACAACAAATAAAAAAACATAAAAACAAAGCTAGCTTAAGATAACAATAAATACTTTAGTACCAGATATATAGGGACATTTCGATCCAATAAGTATACACGTTCACATATGTAGAAAATAATTCTACACAGGACAGAACTGAATATTTAGCACAGGAAAATATATGATGCACACTACATTTTCCTTGCTTTGACACCCCCTAGCTTGCTCATTAGGGATACAGTTATAATAATATTTAACTATTTAAAACACCGGGCAAAAAAATATATATATTTAATTGAAATATAGCAATAACTTTATTCAGTAAAATAAACAGGTAATGTATAGTATAATAATAGGTTAAAAGTAACCATCTTTAATTCCAAACGTTGTTGTAATATGCTGTTACATGCTGTGTGCGTGGTAAACCTGGTATCACATGCCATGTTAACCATGTGGACACAGCTTTTTTAACATGTGGTTAATGCTTTTTTAATTGAAATGCATAGTTCAAGCACTTTCAAGAGAGAACAAAGTTAGGTATTAAGATATTTTATGTAAGTCAACCATCTACAAATTGTTTTTGAACTAGTCAATATTTTATACACTTGTACGTAATATTATATGAAGCTGAAGCTTTCTGTTTGCCACATGTATTGTAATTTAAAGCATTAATTTACACTACCAGATATAATAGCAGATACAAAACCTAAACACACTTCAAGCAATACATTGTTCATACGTAATTTTATACATACAATGTTATATATATTTGGTCAAAATCCAATTAAATTGAATACATTTTGTTACAAAAAATAGAACAATACAAGGATGTGCATTGTGCAAGGTTGTGACCCTCCCTTGGCCGTTTATCATAATGAAACACACAAAACATACAAACAACTAATGTTTGTGGTCCTTTGTAATTATGCAGGAATTATATATTTATAGATGGATGTACACTTGATAAAACATCTAATACATCCAAGTAATATCTAAATAAATAGAGGCAAATAGATTCACAATGTAGTGAAAAGCAAGTAATCTAAAGGCAATTAAATATCAAAACACATGAACTAAATTAGGATGACCTTACACTGAGTGATTATGTACTAGTAATTATTGCTAGTAAATACCTCCCGGATAAATTGGGGAGGGTTGCGTTAGGAAGGGCATCCAGCGTAAAAAAACATGTGCCAAATCAAACATGCGGAGGATCCACTGTGGCGACCCCACAGTGGAGAAGCCGAAAGAAAGTTAAATAATACTACTACTATTATTTTGATTTATTTAAAAACTAAAATAAGTTTATCCAAATAAAACTCTATACAGAAAGTTGTAAAGAAACTGAATGATCATTTATAATGCTAAATATTTACCTTTAGAATATAGATAAAGTGCAATTGGTTTTAAGTCAGAATAATACATTTTCCTAAAATACTTTTTTTAGAAACTAATAAGGGGCTAACCTAAGTTTTAAATAACAGTAATGTTGACATGTTAAGTAAGATTTGGAGATTTGTGTGATAGAAATTACATATATGAGCCGAGTGATATGTAGAGGACGAAGATGAGGCAATTATAGTAAAATTACCATTTTATTGTTAATGTACAGTACAAGATTAGCATGAGTAAAGAGTTACAATGGACAATAATACAAAAGAGGAAACTAGTCAAGTCAAGAAGCTTTTATTGTCATTTCAACCACATATAGCTGACAGCAGTACCCAGTGAAATGAAACAACGTTCCTCCAGAACCCTGATTCTACATACAACAACAATTGCAGAAAACAGAAACACAGGGCTGAGGACTAGTAAGTGTCCTTGCCACATAAAGTACATGTGTGCAACCTGGTGCAAACAGTGCAAAGACAACACAAGACAGTGAAAGACAACACAAGACAGTGCAAGACAAATACACAAAACAAAAAATAGCTCCACCAGTAAACCTGTTGTAAAGAGACAAAGTGCAACAGTAGTAAAAATGTAAACAAAATGTTGTGCAAAGAGCAAATAGCAGCAATCCAGAAGTGATGTGCAAAAACGGCATGTCAACAGTTTATGGTAATGAAGTGATGTGATGTGAGCGGTACTGAAGACATGGATGTGTGAAGTGAGTACGAGTGTGTGTGTTGAGTCCGGGTTGTCACACAGTTTTGTGTGTGTGTGTATGTGTGTGTATGTTCAGTATAGTTGGTTATGTGTTGAGAAGCCTGTTGGCTTGAGGGAAGAAACGACTACACAGTCTAGATGTGGTGGCCCGAATGCTTCGGAACTGCTTCCCTGATGGCAGGAGGGTGAAGAGTGTGTGACGGGTGTGTGGGGTCATCCACAATGCTGTTGGCTTTGTGAATGCAGTGTGTGGTGTAAATGTCAATGATAGAGGGGAGAGAGACTACAATGATCTTCTCAGCTGTCCTCACTATCCTGCAGGGTTTTGCGATCCGAGATGGTGCAGTTCCCAAACTAGGCAGTGATGCAGCTGCTCAAGATGCTCTCAATGGTACCTTTGTAGAACTTGGTCAGGATGAGGCAAGGGAAATTAGTTTTCCTCAGCCTTCTTAGAAAGTAGAGATGCTGCTGTCCTTTCTTGGTGATGGAGCTGGTGTTGAGTAAAAGGGTGAGGTTATCTGCCAAATAAATGGTAAGACAACTAAAGGGTAAACTCAACAGCAAAGATGGACCAGTTGACTGTGACCATAAAAAGTTAATGGAAAATAATGTCTACCCTGTCAAACTGAATATAATTAAAGCAAATGTTTCACATCCCTTCAACCTAATTTGTCAAATAAAACCATGCTACTAATGACAAACGAAGAAGCACACCCAGACTATCAATTCACATAGCTGGGCAGATGCAAAGGGCTGGCAGCAGAGATATACAGGAATGAGGTAGCAAGGAGACAACAAACACCAGCTTTTTATCGAAATTCTTTCACAATCTGCAAAACAAACTCCATAGAGAACAATACAGTTTCCATCTGGTTCCCAATAATTAGGAAATCACTCAGTTTGATTAAAACGTTACTTAACACTAATGTTTTCATGCAGTGATCCGTTCATTATGTGTTAGCAGCTCATGCACAACATGAAAGCTGCATAAACTCTGTACAGGAACAAGAAATAACGTGTCCAGAAGAATTTCTGTTTCCTGTACAGAGCTTTCGTGGGCTCAATGTTACAAATGATGGATGTTAAATGAACAAATCACTCAGTTTAGCGGTAAAATTTATAATTTCTGTTTATTATAATTTGTCTTTGTTTTATTCTTTTTTTTTTTTTTTTAGATTATGTAAAAAAATTGTAAAAGAAGACATGTTGGCTACTAAAAATTAAATGTTTGAATTTTATTATAAAATTAACAAAATGGCTTAAATAAAGACTCTGTTTAAAGACATAAAGAATCTAAGTTGTTAAAATGTCATCACTAATTGTAATAGTAAACCCCTAATGAAGAATAAGTAGTAGCAAACTTTGGTTTAATCTGAAACACTAACTATTTGACTACATTTGGCATAAAATACGGCTGTGGTAGTGCTGGATACAGTAAATGGTGGTCCTAAACAACATTACTGGAAATCGATTGCTGATAGAAATGCTGTATCTTTGGGGAAATCAAGAGGTAGTGGGACGTACTTTAACATTAACGAAAGTTGTTAAAAGTTGACATCATTAAAAAAGATGTACCATCTAACCGACAAGCACTCTTTTTCAATTGCAAGATTTTCTTCTCACTGTGAGAGTATTTCTCATACATTCTGGTGAGTGTTTCCATCCCACCACAAATGTGCATTAGCAAAGAGCTGCAGCAGCTAGCTGATCACATCACAGATATGAAGCAACAACACACAGACTCCCTCATCACCATTTTTGGAGACCTTAACCAAGCAAAGCGGAACTACAGTATGAACTGCCACAATGTGCAGCTCTAGAGCTTTCTAATCATTGCATTCCCTGTACCAAGCTTGTTATAAAGACTGCAAAGAGGTGCACCCATGAAACAGCATAGTCTACAAATCTGCTTTGATTGTACTAAGGTGAACTCAGAAACTTTTACATCATTCCCCAGTTTCTGTGAGTACAAGTGTGGTACTTCAAGGACATTTTAATATTTTATAATGAAAAAGAGTTAGGAAAACTTAGATATGCTTACAAAAACAGGGATATAATGTATTATTGCAGCAGAAACCTGTTGAGAAAGATTAGAGTAGCTCTAAAAAAAAAAAAAAAAAAAACAAAAGAAAGCGG
>MU551599.1:1556331-1591483 GCA_024362625.1 Silurus asotus | reverse complement strand
TATATATAAACCCCAAATTCAGTATCTCAGAAAATTTTTATATTGTGAAAAAGTTCAATACTGGAGACTTGTGGTGTCACACTCTAATCAGCTAATTAACTCAAAACACCTACAAAGATTTCCTGAGCCTTTAAATGGTGTCTCAGTCTGGTTCAGGCTACATAATCATGGGGAAGACTGCTGACTTGACAGTTGTACAGAAGACCATCAGTGACTCCCTGCACATATATATATATATATAAACCCCAAATTCAGTATCTCAGAAAATTTTTATATTGTGAAAAAGTTCAATACTGGAGACTTGTGGTGTCACACTCTAATCAGCTAATTAACTCAAAACACCTACAAAGATTTCCTGAGCCTTTAAATGGTGTCTCAGTCTGGTTCAGGCTACATAATCATGGGGAAGACTGCTGACTTGACAGTTGTACAGAAGACCATCAGTGACTCCCTGCACATGGAGGGTAAGACACAAAAGGTCATTGCTAAAGAAGCTGGCTGTTCACAGAGTGCTGTATTCAAGCACATTAATGGAAAGTTGAATGGAAGGAAATAATGTGGTAGAAAAAGTTAAAACGATTCAAGAATTTGGGGGAGATTTATAAAGAGTGTACTGCAGCTGAAGTCTGTTCTTCAAAAGCCACCACACACAGACATATCCATAGGCTAAAAATGACTCATCCTTTGTGTCAAGTCATTCCTGAACCAGAGACAACATCAGAGGTGACCTGGACAAAGGACAGAAAGTACTAGACTGTTGCTCAGTGTGCCAAAGTTGTCTTTTCATATGTAAGAAAATTTTGCATTTCATTTAGAAATCAAGGTCCCAGAGTCTAAAAGAAGAGAGGAGAGGCACAGAATCTGTGTTGCTTGTGGTTCAGTGTAAAGTTTGCACAGTCAGTGGTGATTTGAGCAGTCATGTCATCTGCTGGTATTGGTCCACTGTGTTTTATCAAGGTGAGCACAGCCATCTACCAGAAAGTTTTAGAGCGCGTAATGCCTCTCTCTGCTGACCAGCTTTGTGGAGATGCTGATTTAAATTTCCAACAGGACTTGGCACCTGTCCACACTGCCAAAAGTACTAATACCTGTTTAAGGACCACGGTATCCATGTGCTTGATTGGCCAGCAAACTCGCCTGACCTAAACCCCATGGAGACTCTATGAGATATTGTTTAGAGACACCAGACCCAACAAAGTTGAAGAGCTGAAGGCTGCAATTGGAGCAACCTGGGCTTCCATAACACGCCAGCAGCGTCACAGACCGATCGCCTTAATGCCATGCTGCATTGCTGCAGTAATTCATGCAAAGGGAGCCCAGACTGAGTATTGTTCTGTATATGTACATGCTTTTCAGTAGTCCAATATTTCTGTGTTGAATCTTTTTATTTATTTAATTTTCTTTTATTGATCTTAAGTATTATTCAAATTTTCTGAGATACTGAATTTTGAGTTTTCATTAGCTGTAAGCCACAATCATCAAAATTAAAATAAATGAACACTTGAAATATATCAGTCTGTGTGTGATGAATCTTTAAAATACACGTTTTACTTTTTGTATTAATTTACTAAAATAATTCAACTTTTTAATGATATTCTAATTTTACTGAGGTGTGTGTGTATAATAAATGAATGTGTGTGTATATATACATACACATTTAGCAAACTTGTCTTTATTGAATCAATCTCTCTCTAAAACATACACAAACACACATCCCTTATATATAAAATGTTTAAACGTAGAATAATTGTTTTTATGGTTAAAATTATGTTTTCTCTAGATCTTCAGGTAGGTATGCTATAGTCCCCAATTTAATGATTGGTACCTTCACCGGAATGAAATTGGACAATGCTTGCTTGTATTGTAGTTGTCACTGTTGTTAAAGATTGCAGGTCAGCAACAGCATCCAATTACAATAGACTGCGCACTATTTCATTTATTTTAGACAGCATTTTCAACTGTAAAATCCCACCTGACCAGTTTTCTGCTGCCAAAACAATGACCAGAATTAAACAGGTATACCGGGTTTTTCTAGCTGGTAAACTGTTTTCTAGCTTCCTTACTTCTTACCCGAACTGGTCAACAAATATTTAAGATTTTTTACATTTTTTAACGTTATATTTTAAAATGTGGATGCATTCGTAGCCGTATCAGAAACTTTCTTTCTCCAACATTCTAAACAAACTACTGTAACTAAACAAAACCATGCCCTTCCAAACAACCGTAGTGAGCTCAAAACAAAACGAAGTCATTGAACTTACTCTTACCTCAAAAGCATAGCGCTTTTAGGGTCATCTGAAAGGTTATTCCACCTTTTCTTAAATCAATTTAAAATGAACACAGAAAACATGTCTGTATTTAATTTTCTTTCTGTCGAGCAATCTTCTGTATTTTTACTTTTACTTTCACTTTAACATTGGAAGCAAGATCACGGCACGAAAAGAAAACGATTACTTGCTGTATGTGCACAAAGATTTTGTGATGGAAGTCCGCAGTGCTGACAGGTTTAAAACGTCAACTAAATTATAACAGTTGCCAATAAATGTACACGAACTGACACTGAACTGACATAAGTATGAATTCATCAGAAAATCTTACAAATTACTAGTAAGCAAACACTGAATATTAATTATTTATTACTGTGTTTGGCAAATTTAGTTCTGAAAGAAGACCAGAAGCAATTTGGATCACCAGTGCTTACAGTATAACCAAGGTGATATAGTTAATTTACTTGATATTCAACACCAGTGTTGTGCTCTTTACTAAAAAATAGTAACTAGTTACAGTTACTCGTTACTTCATTCAAAACGTAACTCAATTACTTTGTTGATTAATTACACCAAAACGTAATGCGTTACTGTTAAAAGTAACTTTTAAGTTACTTTTTTAAAGAACGTTCTTTGATGTTACCCTTAATGCCCTTTTATGGTCTATACAAACACAAAACTGACTTAAACACAAAGTAATTTTTAAACACTATTTTATTTAAGTCAGACCAGCACAAACTGAATATATCACAAGGATTTCTGAAATAAATAACAAAACAAGCTGAATAATATATTCAGAATCAAAAACTAAAGTGGCTTTTGCTGTTGTGTTGAGCTCTTAAAAATTTTTAATTTCACAGCTTAAGTATGAAAACTATCAACAATGTAGAACAGAACACCGGGTTAGCTTCTAGCTTCGTAGAGGCATGGAGTTTCTGGAGGAGCTTCAACAGATTGGAGTTGCTGTTTATTACAGTAGATGCAACCTTCGAACCAGTAAGACACAGCTAACATTTGACTAAAACGTTTTTTGTATTTATACTCAACTAAAGTGAAATAATGAACATATTTCCACATTGAGAAACTCGTCTTGCTTTTGCGTCAACTTGCCATTACTGCCTCACAGACCTAAATAAACGAAAACACGCCCACAGTTCGTCTTCTTCGTGTTTACAGTCGTTCATCCACCAATCCTACAATGCGTTGCTGCTGTAAACAGGTAAGACTGTAGACTAAATTTCATCCAAAATTAATTCATTTTAAAAAGTAACGCACCATACGGACTATTGTAATGCATTACTAGGTGGATATCCTGCATCATTAATTAACAAGCTTCAGTTAGTCCAGAATGCAGAGGCCAGAGTTCACACAAGGTCGAGTAAATATGATCATATAACCCCAATCTTATCGTCCCTACACTCGCTACCTGTTTTGAATCGACTACAAACTACTGCTTCTTACTTACAAATCACTAAATGGTTTAACTCCCATGTATCTATGCAGTCTTCTAACTTGCTACAATCCATCACACTCTTTGAGATCTCAAAACTCTGGACTTCTAGTAGTTCCTAGAATAGCAAAGTCCACTAAAGGCTGTAGAGCATTCTCACATTTAGCTCCTAAACTGTGGAACAGTCTTCCTGACAGTGTTCGGGGCTCAGACATACTCTCCCAGTTTAAGTGCAGAATAAAAATGTATCTTTTTAGCAAAGCCTACACATAACACACATCACATATCAAAAACTTGTGCGAGGCATCCTGAGTTTGCTCCAGCCCCAGTCACGTCCCACCAGGAAGATTATGGACCTTTAAAGTAGTAGATGCCGAACTCGCAAACTTCCCATACCATCTAGAGACCTACCAGTTCCAAATGGATCCCAATTTATGTTTGGAGTTATGACATTGGACCTCCTGGATTGTTTAAAGGTTCTGGCATAGAGAACCTGGTGTTGGATCTGTGATGATCGCAAATGTTGAGCTATTTTATGAGTTACTCAGTAGCTCCTAGTTTTATAACTGCAATGACTGTATAAGACTGTAGAAAGAACATTACTTATAATCTTACATTCCAGGGCTCAGAATGGGTTCCCCTTTTGAGTCTGGTTCCTCTCAAGTTTTCTTCCTCATGACATCTAAGGGAGTTTTTCCTTGCCACAGTCGCCATGGCTGCTCATCAGGGATAAATACACACCATTTACCTTAACTGTTAAATTCTGTAAAGCTGCTTAGAGACAATGTCTGTTGTTAAAATAAACTTGACTTGACAAATAAAAATGAATTGAATTTAACTGAAATACTGTATGTACTCATGTCTTGCTTTGTTACAAACTGTCGAATATCAACGGTGTCAAATATGCATGGTTTGACAGGGCAAATACTAAGATTTGTCAAAGAATCTTATGCCAAATAGCTTTAATGCTGTTTTTCAAATCATAAATCCTTTGTTAGAAAGCCTTATAAAAAAAGGATCATGATTTGTCGTTGAGCAGCTCGATACTTGGGAGCAGTTTTAAGCTGTGAAGTATACTCTCATGGGTTAATTTAAACAAAAAGTATTAGAGTTCTTTACAGTTCTTTACAGTGTTTTCTGCATATCAGACATTCAACCATGAAAAAATTCAATTCAGGCAATAGTATTCCACTAAACAGCAATTTAAGACTTCCAGTTTCACTGAATTAGCTATAAATTTATTTATTTATTTATTTATTTTTTACACATACACTATATATTAAATAATCAACACAAACTTTGAAATGCTAGTGAGCTAGGACACACTATACATTAACCATAAAAAGCTTAGAGGGAGCCCAGCTGTTTTTGAGAATTTCCACTTTGATAATATAGCTTCTGGTTAGTTGAACCCTGGCACATAAACAACATAAATTATTATAGTAGCATATATGTCCTATAATAATTTATGTTGTTTATGTGCCAGGGTGATAGACTGAATTATTTCAACTAACAAATTAACATTTTCTCAGTTTTAGTGTGTGCTTTCAGCTGGCCCATCAAATCCTGGGGGGCCCTAACAAAGTGTTTAGGTGACAGAAGCTCAAAATGTCTCAAAACTAAAGATCAGATTCTCAAAAGGTGAAGAAATATATCTAATACACTGTGGATATTTTGTTTTTCTTTCGTTGGGTTTTGAAAGTGTGCTTGAAAAAACACCTCCTTGTAATTTTTATTATAGGATGCAAGTGAACAAATGTAATAAAAATAAAATAAAAATAATGAAAAATGCCTGAATACGTGTCAGGAAAATAAATTAGCCAGCCTTTATACTTAAACATACTAAAATAAATAAACTTTTTCATGACATTCTAATTTACTGAGACACACCTGTGTTTGTGTGTGTGTGTGTGTGTGTGTGTGTGTGTGTGTGTGTGTGTGTGTGTATAAGAATGTCATGAAATATTTCATTTATTTTAGTAATTCAAAAGACTGAACCACAGCGGCTCATCCGTCTCCATACCCCTGTCCTCTACATCTGCCCAACCCAACCACCTGCATGTCTTCCCTCACCACATCCATAAACCTCCTCCTCCTCTTCCACTTTTCCTCCCTCCTGGTGGCTCCATCCTCAGCATTCTCCTACCGATATACCCCATGTCCCTCCTCTGCAAATGTCCAAACCATCTCAATCGCACCCCCCTTACCCTGTCTCCAAAACATCCTACATGCGCTGTCCCTTTATTAAACTAATTTCTAATCCTGTCCATCCTCGTCACTCCCAACAAAAACCTTCAGCTCTGCTACCTCCAGCTCCACCTCCTGTCTTTTAGTCAATGCCACTGTCTCTAAACCATACAACATCACAGGTCTCACCACAGTCCTATACACGTCCCCTTTCACTCTTGCAAATAACCGTTTATCACAAATCACTCCTGCCACTCTTATCCACCCACTCCCCCCTGCCTGCCCTCTCTTCTTCACTTCTCTAACACACTCTCCAGTACCTAAACTGCTCCACCTTCATCACCTCTTCTCCCAGCAACCACACCACTCCACTGCCCTCCCTTCCATTCACACATATGTACTCTGTTTTCAGTCAAAATTCAGTATTTCAAAAAATTTGAATATAGTGAAAAGTTTAAATATTGGAGACTCGTGGTGTCACACTAATTAAATCCAAACACCTGCAAAGGTTTCCTGAGCCTTTAAATGGTGTCTCAGTCTCAGGCTACACAATCATGGGGAAGACTGCTAACTTCACAGTTGTCCAGAAGACCATCATTGACTCCCTGCACATGGAGGGTAAAACACAAAAGGTCATTGCTGAAGAAGCTGGCTGTTCACAGAATGCTGTATCCAAGCCCATTATTGGAAAGTTGAATGCAAGGGAAAATGTGGTAGAAAAAGGAGAAATTAAGCCCATTTTAGATTTTGGGGAGATTCACAAAGAGTGGACTGCAGCTGGAGTCAGTGCTTCAAAAGCCACCCCGCACCACTGTCACATTCCTTGTGTCAAGCCACTCTTGAACCAGTGACAACGTCAGAGGTGTCTTACCTGGAAAAAGGGCAAAAAATACTGGACTGTTGCCAAAGTCGTCTTCTAGATAAATGAAAAAATAATAAAATTTGCATTTCATTTGGAAATCAAGGTCCCAGAGTTTGGAGGAAGAGAGGAGAGGCACATAATCCAAGTTGCTTGAGGTCCAGTGTAAAGTTTGCACAGTTAGTGCTGTCATGTCTTCCCTCACCACATTCATGAACCTCCTCCTTGGCCTTCCTCTTTTCCTCCTTCCTGGTGGCTCCATCCTTAGCATTCTCCTACCAATATAACTCATGTCCCTTCTCTGCACATGTCCAACCATCTCAATCTCGCCTCCCTCACCTTGTCTCTAAATTGTCCCACATGCGCTGTCCCTCTAATAAACTAATTTCTAATCTTGTCCATCCTCGTCACTCCCAACGAAAACCTTAACATCTTCAGCTCTGCTACCTCCAGCTCCACCTCCTGTCTTTTACTCAATGCAACTGTCTCTAATCCATACAACATTGCAGGTCTCACCACAGTCCTATAACTTTATACCATTCTATCACAAATCAATCCTGTCACTCTTTTCCACCCACCCCACCCTGCCTGCACTCTTTACTTCCCTAACACACTCTCCATTACTTTGCACTGTTGACCCCAGGTACCTTAACTTCACCACCTTCTCCACCTCTTCTCCCTGCAACCACACCATTCCACTGCCCTCCCTCTCATTTACGCACATGTACTCTGTCTTACTCCTACTGACTTTCATTCCCCTTCTCTCCAACGTGTACCTCCACCTCTCTATGCTCTTCTCAACCTGCTCACTACTCTCACCACAAATCACAATATCATCCGCAAACATCATAGTCCATAAAGACTCTTGTCCGCCAACCTATCCTTGTCCGTCAACCTATTCATCACCACTGCAAACAGGAAAGGGCTAAGGACCGACCCTTGATGCAATCCAACCTTCACCTTGAACCAGTCTGTCGTTCCTACTGCACACTTTACTGCTGTCGCACTGTCCTAATACATCATACATCTCTGACACACCTGACTTCCTCATACAATACCACAACCCCTCTCTTGGCACCCTGTTGTAACGCTTTCTCTAAATCCACAAATACACAATGCAATTCCTTCTGTCCTTCTCTATACTTCTCTATCAACATTCTCAAAGCAAATAAGGCATCTGTGGTGCTCTTCCTCGGCATGAAACAATACTGTTGATCCCAGATGGTCACCTGTTCTCTCAGACTGGCTTCCACTACTCTTTCCCATAACTTCATGGTGTGACTGATCAACTTAATTCCCCTGTAGTTACTGCAGGTCTGTACATCTCCCTTATGCTTAAAGGTCGGTACCAGCACACTCCTTCTCCATTCCTCAGGCATCCTCTCACCTTCCAGAATCTTGTTAAACAATCTGGTTAAAAACTCCACTGCCATCTCTCCTAAACATGCTTTTATCGGTGTGTCATCTGGTTCAACCAACTTTCCACTCTTCATCCATTGGATCGCTTCTCTCACTTCCTCCTTACTAATCCTATCCACTTCCTGCTTTACTAACTCCACATCATCCAACCTTCTCTCTCTCTTATTTTCCTCGTTCATCAGCTGCTCAAAATACAGTGGAACCTCGGGTTACGAACGCCCCGGCATACGTATAATTCAGGTTACGAATCGCAGTTCATCAAACTTTTTGCCCCTGGTTACGAACAATATTTCGGTATACGAACGTCGCTCACCAAAAAAATCGCAGGCAGGTTGGTTGTTTTTGCTCCATCCACACAGCTCGTCACATCAGTTAGCCTCCTGTGTCTCTAGCAAGAGCATCGTGTTACTTATCCGCTTGAACTTTTCCCAGCAGCAGCGTAACAACTCGTTAGTTGATGCTCGTGGAATGATGAGATGGACAACATTAGCGGATGCATAACACTTTAGTTGTTTTTATGAAGATAGATTAGCAGGGTTACAGTCTTTTCCGAAGTACAATACCCATAATAAATTTCACTCTGGACTTCAATACCAACTGATAGTAGCCTTAAAGAAACAGCTCTCATTTTCCCTCTAATGCAACAATTGTCTCAGCGTTCGTGTCTCGACGAACGTCGTCTCCTGCAGCGAGTCTTCTCAAAGGGAAAGTCCCCGGTAAAGATGTTTTCCCCTTTTGTATGTTTTTATGTGGTATGATTTTAATATAACATGTTAAAAGTAAATAATATTAGTGAATATTGGCTTTATTTTTATTTAAGTAATATTTTTGGTTGTCCAGAACGAATTACCGAAGTTTCTGTTCATTATAATAGGGAAATTTGTATTGGGATACGAACTTTTCAGGTTACGAATAAAGTCTCCTTGTACTCCTGCCTACTTTTCTCATCAGCCTGTCGATCCCACTTCTGTTTTGTTAACCTCTTTCCCCTTATGCTCCCCTGCACTTCCTCATTTCACCACCACGTCTCTTTGTCTTCCTTCCAGATGTCACACCAAGTACTTTTCCAGCCGCCTCCCTCATCACTCCTGCAGTAGTTTTCCAATCATCCAGCATCTCTTCGTCTTACTCGATTAGTTTTCACCATCTTATTCTTCTGTCAGTCCTTACTCTCCTCCTCTTCTTCTTCGCCTCCGAAACCATCCTACAGACCACCATCTGATGCTGTCTAGCTACACTGTCCCCTGCCAACACCCTACAGTCTCCAATCCCCTTCAAGTTGCATCTCCTACATAAAACATAATCCACCTGTGTGCACCTTCCTCCACTCTTATATGTCACTCTGTGATCCTCCTTCTTCTTAAAATAAGTGTTCACCACTGCCATTTCCATCCTTTTAGCAAAATCTACCACCATCTGCCCTTCCACATTCCTCTCCTTTAGGCCATACCTACCCATCACCTCCTCATCACTGCTGTTCCCTTCACCTACATGCCCATTAAAATCTGCCCCAATCACCAATCGTTCATTTCTAGGTACACCATCTACCACTTCATCTAATTCACTCCAGAATTTTTCCTTCTCCTCTATCTCACAGCCGACTTGTGGAGCATAGGCACTGATGACATTTATCATCATCCCTTTAACTTCCAGCTTCACGTTTATCACCCTATCAGAAACTCTCTTCACCTTCACTACACTCTTACTGTACTCTTCCTTCAGAATTACCCCAACACCATTTCTTTTTCCATCCACACCATAATAAAACTGTTTAAACCCACCTCCAATGGTCCTGGCCTTATAAGGAGACCTTTCCACTTGGTCTCCTGAACACACAACATATCTACCTTTCTCCTCTCCGATGTTTATCCTTACCACTAGAGGATGCTATTGCCACATGTTCTATATCCCTTTCAAGTTACTGTAGAAATATCTGCAAAAGTCTACATAGCATAAAGTGGGTGGGCAAACTTTTTGGCTCAGGGGCCACACTGGGTTTTATAATTTGACAAACAGGACAGGCCAGGCCAGTAGCAGATATAAATCACATGTGAAACCATTACCTCAAAAGTAAAAAAAACTTTTACTTCAGTGAAAACATTTTTTAGTTGTCCACTTTTTATTTTCTTTGCTCCAGTCCTTGTTAAATTAAAGTAAGGGTAAATCTAATGGCAAATATGAATAATGAATATCTGTGTGTAGAGACTATAGACTCTACTTTAGCAAGGGTTGGTAGTGTTTGGAATGAGCTTTCGAGTAAAATGAACTGAAGCACTAGTCTTCCACCCGATGAAAAGTTGAAATTGGATTCTTTGCCATAAGGATGCATTTCCTTTATTAAATACCTCTTGTATTATTCAAAGTTATGTACTTTTACATGTCCATTTATCACAGATAAACGATGTGAGGTGTGCAGTGATGGTGATCAAATGCAAACTGTAATCCTGAGTCAGTGTAGCAGACTGTTTACATTAACTACAGTCCAAAGCTAAATAAAAGACAGCCCATCACACCACTGTCAACAAATCCAAGACCACTAAGGTCGAGCACAACAAATAAAGAGACAAAACCCTGATCAGAGGCCAATAACAGGTAATTTACCACTGTATCTGTGCTATTATGAGGCCTAAATCCTGAGTGGTACATTTCAGAAATGTTATTCCTGAGTAGGTGTGAGCATAACTTTTGTGCTACAACTTTTCTAAAATTTTGGAGATAAAGGGGAGGTTTAATATTGACCTATAGTTATTTGTTCTTTATTTTATTTTTTTATATATAAATTTTTTTTTAATCAGATTTTTAGCAATGTAAAGGTCATTAAAAACACAAGTAAAAACATAATTTCAAGATTCAGTAGTAAAGAAAATCTTTTATTGTAATAATTTAAAGCCATAAAACTTTAGGATTTGTTTTTAAGTGTACAATTCATATATAAATGTCTTCACTGAACATTTGCAATTTCACCAATAATTTAGATTAATAACTTAAAGTGCTAAATATGTACTTTTACATCACCACACTGTAAAAAATGTGAGATTTTGTTCACAAAACAAATTTTGTGACAATACAGTGCATCCGGAAAGTATTAAACAGCGCTTAAATTTTTCCACATTTTGTTATGTCACAGCCTTATTCCAAATTAATTTAAATTTAAATTTTGGATTTAATTAATTATTTTCCTTAAAATTCTACAAACAACATCACATTATGACAACATAAAATAAGTTTGTAATCTTTGTGATTTATTAAAAATTAAAAAACAAATCACCTACATTAGTATTCACAGCCTTTGCCATGAAGAATTGAACTATAACCTGATTAGAATCCCTCGTGGTAAATTTGATTGATTGGACATAATTTGGAAAGGCACACACCTGTCTTTATACTGTAAGGTCCCACATTTAACAGCGCATGTCAGAGCACAAACCAAGCTATGAAGTCCAAAGAATTGTCTGTAGACCCCCGAGACAGGATTGTATTGAGGCACACATCTGGGGAAGACTACAGAAACATTTATGCAGCATTGAAGGTCCCAGTGGCCTCATCATATGTAAATGAAAGAAGTTTGAACCACCAGGACACTTCCTAGAGCAGACTGTCTGGCAAAACTGAGCGATCATGGGAGGAGGGCCTTAGTCAGTGAGGTGACCAAGAACCAAAACCCACTCTGAAATAGCTGTAGAGAAAGAAGAACCATCTAGAAGGTCAACCATCTCAGCAGCACTCTTCATAATAGGCCAGATGGAACAGTGGACAGATTGAAGCCACTCCTCAGTAAAAAGCGCATAACAGCCCGCCTGGAGTTTGCCAAAAGGCACCTAAAGGACTATCAGACCATGAGGAACAAAGATTAAACTCTTTGGCCTGAATGTCAAGCATCATGTCTGGAGGAAACCATGCACCGTTCATCCTCTGGCCAATACTAAGCCTACAGTGAAGCATGGTGGTGGCAGCATCATGCTGTGGGGAGGTTTTTCAGCGGCAGGAACTGAAAGACTAGTCAGGAAAGAGGGAAGTATGAATGCAGCAATTTACAGAGACATGCTTGATGAAAACCTGCTTCATAGTGATCTGGACCTCAGACTGGGGTGACAGTTCATCTTCAACAGAACAACGACCCTAAGCACACAGCCAAGATAACAAAGAAGTGGCTAGGGGATGACTCTCTGAATGTACTTGAGAGACCGATTAAACATCTCTGGAGAGATCTACAAATTGCTGTGCACAGATGCTCTGCATCCAACCTGATGGAGCTTTAGAGGTTCGCAAAGAAGAATGGGAAAATCTGCAAAAACAAACAAACAAACAAATAAACAAAAAAATAGGTGAGTCAAGCTTGTAGCATCTTAATCAGAAAGACTTGAGGCTATAACTGGTGCCAAATGCTTTTTTCTCCCCAAGTATTTGTTTTTAATACATTTTTCAGTCTAATTTCTTTCACATTGTCATTATAGGGTATTGTTTGCAGAATTTTTGTGGAAAATAATGAATTTTATCCTATTTGGAATAACTGCAAAATAACGAAATGTAGAAAAGGTGTAGCGCTGTGCATACTTTCCAGAAGCACTGTAAACACAAAGCAAGTTAGACATAACCAGACTTACACTCCACAGGTTTGCAATGATTACAACTAAATAATATAGTGGGGAGCTTAAGCCTCATAGTATAAATCTGGATAAAGCAGGTATCAGAGCCTTTCCTGATATTTTTCAGTTTTGGTCTTATCAATGTGTAATAAATAACTCACGTCAGAGGTGTGCCATAAGTAAAGAGGTTTATTCAACTATAAACAATAGGAATGTAAAGCAAATTTGTTGAAAAAAGAAAATTTCCTTCCCAGTTGTAACCGATTAAAAGGCATTAATGAAGTGTGCTGCGAAATCTTTATTTAAAAAGAAAATTATAACTTAATACATTACATATAGATATTATATGGCTGGTTAACCAATAAATAATTATAATTATTTTGAAATTATTAAGACAAATTTAAAAACTGAGTTACTAAAGTCTGATTTCTAAAAAAAAAAAAAATGTAAGATAAAACGAGTTTCATTACGATAACGCATAAAAATGTTCAACATTAACTCACCTCCGGCGTTATTAATCTTGTTAAAACCTTTGTTTGTGTGTATCTCTAAAACGCTGAACATGAAACGTGGGTATTTTTTTTTTACTTGTTGATACCTACAAAGAAAAATAAAGTGTTTATAATACGTTACACCAATGTAAATGGCGAAGAATATATACGCAGCCTGTTAGTCAGCCGAATACACCGAAAAAAATTAATCACGCGACTCGCGCGTAATTTCAAACTAGGCGCTTGGTAAATGAAGTCCGTTAGTTTTGTGGTTTACTTCCCAGTGATTCTCCGATAGGCCTTCAAACAACTACATCTCCCAGAATTCCTGTTTGCACTCAGTAGTGATTGTCGCGTGTGTGTGAGGGGGTCGTGTACGCTGTCTAACGGGGCTGTCAAATGGATATTGTTGCTTCGCAAATTAATTCTTCACCGCATTGACTAAGCCTGAAAAAGAAATGAGAATGGGGTCTCGGATCAAGTAAGCGAGCTGCCATTTAATGTTATCTGTCTGAAATGACTGAGGGTTACACAATGCAGATCTAGACCCTCGCAGGCCTGCATTTACTTGTTCCGAAAGGGTGCAATTTTTATTGTTATTTTTGCCAGGTTCACGTGTTTAATTATTCCAATATGTGTGATATGTATGGGCATTGTCCCTGTTTGTGTCTAAAACGACTCGAACACAGTAATCTTGTGTGTATAATATTGTTCACGCCCTTGTGATCGTATCCACCTCGGTCATCTTGGATCTATATTGGACAGTAACTGCATATTCAAGATATTCGAGATTCATCCTTTCCTACAAAACTTTTTTTTTTTTTTTCTCACGTGTATTACTAGTCTATTATATTTGGGAGTGGACAGGCAACCCGTTCCTGATATACCGCGATTACGCAATGTTTTCAGAAACACTGGACACCAGCTCTTTATATTAAATGTCAGTTAGGAACAGTCTAAAAAGTGCATGACTGGCCACCGTTTAAGAGCTGTATCTGGGCGAGAAGTGTCAAATGTTTATTAGGCTGTCACATAACATGTCACATAAAAATTGGACAAATAAATCAATCAGCAGCTTCTCTTAAATGCTTTTAGATGAGAGGGAAACAGTTTGTTGTCAAAAAACAAAAACAAAAATGTACCTATGAAAGTAACTTAGATGCTATGGGGTGGGCTGGTGGATGGGGTGAGCATGTTTCCCCCTATTCAACATGGTCCTTTCTTACCACTTGGACACTGCTTTTTCTTTTCAGCATACGTGGTTAATGCTTGGTTTTGTACTTACATTTTTCAAGTACCTTCAGGAGGGAACCTGGTCAAAAATTAAGATCAGTTGTGAAATCAGCAGTGAAAATTCATTAATCAGTTGTGTCTTAAATTAAGTCATTAGTTTACTCCAAATCTTTAGTACAAACCGCTGCTATTAAACTCTTTTCAACATTATATACAGCCATCATGCTCACATTATGTGTGTGTGTCTATACAGTACTGTCCAAATGTTTTAGGCAGGTGTGAAAAATGTAAAGTAAGAATGCTTTAAAATAGAAGTTTTAAAAGCTTTTTTTTTTTTTTTTAAATCATTTAAAAAAAAAAGGAAAATAAATGAAGAGAAGAGAAATCCAATTCAAATGAATATTTGTTGTGGCCACCCTTTGCCTCCCAAACAGCATCAATTCTACTAGGTACACTTCTAGGTAAAATATTTGAAGGAATTTGGCAGGACGTTTGTTCCAAACATCTTAGAGATCTAACCACAGATCATCTGTGGATGTACACTGGGGGAAATAATTATTTGTTCCCTTGCCGATTTGGTTAGTTTACCCCTAACAAAGAAGTGAACAATCTAGAATTTTTATGGTAGGTTTATTTCAACAGAGAGAGAGACAGAATAAAAAAAAAAAATCTACAAAAAAGCTGCAAAGAAAGGTTATAAATTAATTTGCATTTAATTGAGTAAAATAGGTATTTGATCCTGTACCAACCAGCAAGAATTTTGACTCCCACAGACCCAGGCATGAGCACTTTAAGCTGTTATTAGTCTGTGTCCTGAATGAACTTTAAACAAACTTATTTACTTCCCCCCATTTAGAAATAAGTTTGAAACTTTTTAATTATTTTTACCAGTGCAGCAATAACTTAGATCTATAATACGTGTTCATGTTTTTTTGGTTGCCGATTTATCTGGGACGTTGGTTCCTTAACAGTACAGCCTGTGATTAACGTCTTTCTAACTATTGGAGAAAAGAGAGAAAGTGAGAACACTTTGTGATATTGAAGAATTTCTTGCCAAAAAGTCTCCTTGAGGATATTTTAAATAATAATAATATAATAATAAAAACAATTATAATAATAATAATTAGGGCTGCAACTAACGAGAATTTTGAAATCGATTAATTGGATGATTGTGTTTCTCTCTCTTTTTTTTGATTACTTGATTAATCAAATAAATATATTTTAAATGAGATGTTTTGCTTATTATAAATATATAAAGTTCTTATTCCAGGTATTTATGTATAAAAGTGTACTTAAAGTCACATAGTGAGTTTAACTATCATTAAGTGAGACATTTAAAAGCTTATAGTGGCTGCTTGTTGAGGAGTCAAGTCAAGTCAAGTCAAGTTTATTTGTATAGCGCTTTTCACAACAGACATTGTCTCAAAGCAGCTTTACACAAATCAACAGTGATGGTGAATGGTGTGAATTTGTCCCTGATGAGCAAGCCGAGGAGTGCATGGGGGATTTCTCATTTGAACAAATTCCCCCATGCAATTATTTATTTCTGTATAAAACAATTAATAAATAAAAATTCTATATAAAAGGTGATTTGTGTAATTCAACATTTGTATTGTATTTTGCAGATGGCAAGTTGACAACCATGCTAAAAGAAAATCTATTTAAAATATAAAACAACATTGTTTTTGACAATTTGTTTAAACAAATATACAGATATTTTGTTCATTTGTGAAGATATAAAAATATTGAATATATAATAAATGTAATTTTGTATAATAATTAAATGATATATAGATAAAAAAAATATTAAAAACATGCTTTGAACGTAGTAAAACCGCAGTAAATCACGTCTGAAAACAGATCAATGAACTGTGGTAGTAGACAATTGTTATAAAAGATGAATGACACGGAGAAATGCAGCAAACTAACAGAAAACAACAACAGTGACAAAAAATGTAATAGTTTACTGCTGCTGTTATTTGCTGCATTTAGATTTAGTGTTTGTTCACACTGCCTTAAATAAATCCATCACTATGTCATGAGCGAGCTGATAGTGCAACTTGATGCTCGCTTGTCATGACAGAACAGATCCAGTGCGACTGTCCCGAAGTTGGCAAACAATAGCATTCAATAAACTACACCATATTCACATAATGAGGATTATAGAGTTCAGCTTACTGTGCTGATGTTTTGCCTTCATCCGTGAAACCAGTTTGTTTTTTTCTCTTGTGCTCGTGCATTTCTGTGCACACAACTCCATACCACACAAGCTCTGCTTTGCATGACTTCCAGGTAAAGTTTCCTTTATTGCGTTTAATATAAAATGCTCCCATGCCTTGGATGACTTGGGATGCAAATTTTTTCCTGCTGTCGGTTTACTCTGTACTCAAGTGATTTTCTCAAGTGGCTGTGTTATATTACCATCATGCTAACCCAAAAGTTGAGCAGCCCAACTAACAGCTAGAGGAAACTCCTGGGTGAATATAAAAAGTGACTAAATTCTAAAGTGACTGAAAGCCTCCGGCAGCAGGTTGTCCAGATGAAGTCCAAAGGGATGACCCTATCAGCCATAGCAAGACAAGTTGGTCATTCCAAATCTGTGATTTGAAGAATATTGAATCTTTACAACATCACAAACTCATTCAAGTCCGCCTAGAAGACTGGTCGTCCACAGAAGACAAATACAAAAGAGGACAGGATACTGCAGAGGATCTCAATGGGCAATCGTTTCCACACTGCAGCTGGAATCAGCCCGCAGTGTTCATGCAGGACAGCGCTTCATGTCACGCAGCAAAACGGGTTAAGCAGTTCCTTGAAACTGAAAACATTGAAATAATGACATGGCCTGCCCAGAGTCCTGATCTCAACCCAATAGAGAACCTCTGAAAATTCTGGAGACTGGACCAAAATCACACCAGAGCAGTGTGAGAGACTAGTGCTGTCCTGTGGCCGCAGATGTGCTGAAGTCATTCAGAGCAGAGGCCTGTACACTTCCTACTAATTGCTTACTGTTGTAACCTTCAGAAAATTTTGTTGTAATCTTTTTCCATGCTACAGTCATTGTTGGCTCTCTCGGTCTGATGGTCATAAGTTTTCAGAAAGGCACTCTGCAGCCGCTGTTTATTTTATTTTTTTGAGCAATCTGTGTGTTTATAATGTTGGAGAATATAATTAAGGTTTGTATGGAGAATGGACGGTGGTTTGTATTGTATACTGGTGAATCTCTGCTGTTAGTCGGTGCACTTATGCCTTTTGTTGTTAACAAACGTATGTACTTTTTTGCCTTCATCAAACAAATCGCGGCAACGCTGTTGTGTGAAAAACCCCTAAAAAAACACGTGCATGCACATTCTCATTTATTAACGCACATCATGTACATAAAGAAATTTCAAGCACGTTAATATACTGCCGCCCATTTGATTTTTGTTTATCTCGATCAGCGGTTACCTCGATGCTTTTTGGCGACCCCCTACGACATTGACATAACCGGGTTCCACTGTATTTTAGAATTGTTCAATTGTTTCTAAATTGTTCCTTAGTTTTATCGCCTGTGTGTGTGTGTGTGTATGTATATATATATATATATATATAATACTGTTAATACAGTTCTCTAAGGAGATAATATGACAAAATAATATTTGACAAAACAATTTATGACACAATTATTCACAACCTCTAGAAAGCATTTTCCCATCAATATTAAAGGGTCATCGTTGACTTCCTTTATTATTATTTAAATGATGCGAGAACACGTCTATTTTACCTCCTGTGATCCAGTGTGATCCAGTATACAATAAATTTTGGTTAAAAAATCTATAGTATATTAGGGCCACCAGATCTTTTATACATCCTCCATTATCAGCAAGCTCTCTGCTCTAAGTTGTGCATTACATCATAGACTAGACATTTTAAATGAAAATCTGTCGTTCTCTGGCAAGATGCTACACTGAAATGGTTTTATCTTTTAAATCAGCAGACCATACCTATAAAATGGACGATAAAAAAAATTGTCCAATGTTTACAAAAACAATGTTTACATTTACATTTACATTTGCGGCATTTAGCAGATGCCCTTATCCAAAGCGACGTACAAAAGTGCTTTAAATCTCTAGTAGTCTATAAATCTACACTGGTACGCAAGAATACAAACTCAATATAAATATAACTCGAATTCTACAAACTTGGAAAGTGCTAATTTAAGTATTTCAGGAAGAGGTAGGTCTTCAGTCGTCGCTTAAAGATAATCAGGGACTCTGCTGTACGGACATCTAGGGGAAGTTCATTCCACCACCTCGGTGCCAGAACAGAGAAGAGCCTTGAATTGTGCTTACCTCTCAATCTAAGAGAAGGTGGTACCAGTCGAGCAGTGCTGGAGGATCTCAGACAGCGTGGTGCAGTGCGAGATGTGATGAGGTCACTGAGGTAAGATGGTGCTGGTCCATTTTTGGCCTTGTAGGCAAGCATCAGTGTTTTGAATCTGATACGTGCAGCGACTGGAAGCCAGTGAAGGGAGCGCAGCAGTGGGGTGGTGTGGGAAAACTTGGGCTGATTGAACACAAGTCGTGCAGCTGCATTTTGGATCATTTGCAGTGGATAGCGTTCAGGGGGAGACCTGCCAGCAGAGAGTTGCAGTAGTCCAGTCTTGAAATGACAAGAGACTGAACAAGCACCTGGGCAGCCTGTATGGACAGAAATGGTCGAATCCTTCGGATGTTATAGAGAAGAAATCAACAAGAACGAGCAACATTAGCGACATGTGGGAAAAAAGACAGTTCATTGTCCATAGTTACCCCAAGGGCACGAGCAGTGGCTGAAGGGGAGAGCAGAGAGTCATGAAGTGTTATTTGTAGATCTTGACCTGGAGATGAATCACCTGGGATGACCAGCAGTTCTGTTTTGCTGGGGTTGAGTTTAAGTTGGTGAGCCCTCATCCATAAAGATATGGATCTTTATGGACTTTGCTTTTTGTGTTTGTGCGGATTACTTCAGCCTGATGGTCATAAGTTTTCAGAAACGTAGTTACTGTTTTTTTTCTTTCTTTTTTTTTTCCACATGTGGATCAAATGTGAGAAGGCACTGTGCAGCTGCTGTTTTTTGTTTTTTGTTTTTTTTGAGTGATCTGTGTGTTTAAATTGTTGGAGAATATAATAAAGGTTTGTATGGAGAATGGACGGTGGTTTGTATTGTATACTGGAAAATCTCTGCTGTTAGTAGGTGCACTTATGCCTTTTGTTGTTAACAAACGTATGTACATTTTTATAGCATGCCTTCATCAAACAAATCGCGGCAACGCTGGTGTGTAAAAAATCCCTCCAAAAACATTGGTTACCTCGATGCTTTTTGCCGACCCCCTACGACATCGACATAACCGGGTTCCACTGTACATACATATACATTAAGTAAAATAAGTATTTGAACGCCCTGCTATTTTGCAAGTTCTCCCACTAAGAAATCATGGAGGGGTCTGGAATTGTCATCGTAGGTGCATGTCCACTGTGAGAGACACAATCTAAAAAAAAATCAATCCAAAAATCACAATATATGATTTTTTAATGATACAGCTGCAAATAAGTATTTGATCCTGTACTGTTGCATGAACAAAATGTAAGAGGCTTCGTCTTTGGTAATTTCCCCCTGCTGTTTATTTACTTTTCGGCTATTTGAAATGTCGTGGCAATTGCGTCAACGTTTCCGAATTTATCCACAAAGTTTTCATTGACTATAAGCGCCATCTTAGTGTGGATGAAAGGCAAAAATGGAGAGAAAAATATGGGTTAACGAACAAAAACGTATTATGGAGGACATGGACAAAAGGTGTTTTTTTTTTATGTGACGTTATGAGCAGACTCTCCGCGCTGCCAAAAGATTGGTGCTTGACTGGATCTGCACAACTGTGATTGGTTACTTTTTGAGGCAGCAGTTGCCCTGACCATATAGCACCGCGACTGTGCGACTAGACACATGGCAAACATTACAGATTCTGATTCTGACATACATCAGTGATTGTAACGTAATGCATGTTATTGTTAGAATTTAGAATAATTATTTCAGATGTTAAATATAGGTTCCCTGGTGGTCTAGTGGTTAGGATGCGGCCCGAGTTCGATTCCCGGTCAGGGAACCAACCAAAGCCATTTTTGCCAGTGCACTCAGTGCCGGTCCCAAGCCCAGATAAAAGGGGAGGGTTGCGTTGGGAAGGGCATCCAGTGTAAAACCGTGCAAAATCAAACATACGGATCATGAATACGGATGATCCGCTGTGGCGACTCCTAATGGGAGAAGCTGAAAGAAAGTGTATTTCAGATGTTAAATATGATCTCAAAAATCTTTAGGGAAGTCTGCATATTTGAGTCTGGAAAAATATGGAATTCTGAAATGAAAAAAATGTAGTAACCCTGAATAATTTGCTATCTATGTTTAGCAACCTTGTTAATATCCTACTTTTTATGTTAACCTTTGACACTTGTGTATTTCAGGGACAAGCCTAAGAAGATCTTTGAGGCTTACCTAGAGGTCAAATATTCTGAGAGAAAAGGTAAATTCTACCTTTCCAACATCACCTCATACAAATACTCAATTTAGTTATATTAAATGCAGTTTGATTTGTATAATGCTTTTAACAATTAGCAATCAGGTTTAAAACCTTTAACAAGGATTGTTAAATTTTGTCATCATAATTGTTGTTATGACGTGGTTGTCATTTATTGCCACAGAATATTTTCCAGTATACTACCATAGTTTGTGACAACTGTGTTTTCAGTAGGTCTTGATATTTCACTGGTTTGTTGTTATATTCTTCAAACCTACTTTGCTTCTATCATAGAGGATAGATGCAATCTCTGAATACTGCCAAAGATTTGGAGCGCAATTTGAGTGTTTAAACTTTCTAGAACTTCACATATCAAAAACATGTACATAGTCTTTTATGAACATGTAGGATTACATATCTTATGCAGTCTAAACACAAACTAATCCAAAACTCCTGCAGCACTCTAACAAATTGTATATAAAACAGAAGTCAGCAAATAAACAAGCAGTATAGGAATACAGCAACATGAACTTTCCACATGTAAAGCACACTGTTGCAACATAGCCCTCCCTATAGTCTGTTTGAATTAAAAAGTAATTATATTAAACTTGTGACTAAAATTTAGCCAGGCATTTACAATGCTTGCCAATAATAAGCTGATTCACTGTTAAATATGGTCCTCTCTAGTGATTCCACGGGTTGTCCTCACAGCCTAATGTTTACATTACCACACCCTTTACTAGCTCCGACCATGCATAACAGCAATTATGGTTCCAGTTGCTGCCCCCTAGGCAGATTCACAACAGAAAGTTGTGGCATCCCTGGCCAGGTTACCTACCTTTTGGCTCTTGGAACAGTGAGCAGACTGTTGACTGTTTTAACAGTTCAGGAAGTGCCCAAACACTGAAACGCTTGATAAAGACTAGATGGTTCCAGCGTGAAGCAGCTCAAATGTATGAAAGTGAAGATTCATGTATCTCAGGTATATGAACAATGACTCTTTTACATCATGGCCTGCACGTCTGGGCAAAAAAGGGCATCTGTGACGTGATATTCCGTGGTATTTCTTCTCCATAGGTACTGCACTGGCTTCCAGGCAAAGTAGATAATGACTTTCTTGGGGAAAGTGTGGTAATTGATTGTTCTAAATGAGACTCAGAGTGAAGTAAACATTTTTGTTTTTAGTTGTTTACATTTGGGTCTTTTAAAGGATTGAGCTTTTTATTAGTCTGCATTTATTAGAAAGGCACAGCACATTGGACAAAATCTTTTGAGAGTAGTTCATATAGCATTCATTTATAATATTATATTATTATTACAAATTATACTGTTTACCTGAGATGACAAAATTCCAAAATTATGCATTCAGCAGCTTTAAAATCAAAGGACAAAATTAAAACTTGGCCAGATTGTAGAGCTCAATTTGGGGAGAGGGTGACAATTGGATGCTTGGAATTGTTGGGTATTTGTTTTATCAAATTGTCTTTTTCTGTAAAATTAGTTAATGTTAAAAACATACTTTTGCGAACTAGTCCTAAGTTTATCCTGCCATCGGAACAAAACCAGCAATGTTCAGTAGACCGGGATTGTTAATAATTATCAAAAAATTTCTAACTTTCAACTCAGCATTGCAAAGGCTCCCCAAAATGTTCAAAGTAGGTGGATCACTTTGACATAAATGGGTATAACTCATGAATAGAATGAGATATCTTTAACAAACTTGGTGGACATGTCCATGAGCTCAATCCTTTGTGAAATAAAGAAATTACATAGCTTTGCCACTTAGTGGTGTTAAACAAAAAACAAAATGGCTATAACTATGCAACTGTCTATCTGATCGACTTGATACTTGGCATGCAGTGTCTCTGTCCAATGTGCCATGAGGTTTTATAAGGATATTCATATACAGAAACGCCATCTGCCAGTAACATGTGAGCGCCTGTTAGACAATGTTATCAGAGGCGTATTACAATGAAACTCGGTGGGAATGTGCCTAATGTCTTTTTCCTAATGTCTTTTTCCTTTTGACCTTCAGTACCTCAGTTGCTATATTTATTATTATTATTATTCTTATTATGTTGTTTAGGGCCAGAGGTGTGTTGGTTTTTTCCTTTGGACTATACTGACCAGGTCTGTATATCATTCTTATGCTTTACTCTCGTCTTGTGTGTGCTTTATTTATATATATATATATATAAAATATTTATTTCTTTATATAATATAAATAAATATATATAACTATATATAAATCTTCCCAAAATATGTTTATTTTGAACATAAATACGCCGCACCTGTCTATAAGCCCTAGGTGCCTACATTGAAACTAATGAACTTTACACAGGCTTTAATGAAAGACAGTGTCTGTTACATGGTTTGTACATAAACAGTAGCCTACCAAGAAAGTCATTGTTCACTGTCTCCCTCCTTTCACATCAATTTCTCTCTGGAGTTTTTCTTTTGGCATCGTCATGCATTTAAAAATCACCACTGGTGAATCTTTTCTCCGGATGCCGTGCAGCTCAGAACACAGGTGAAGTGCGTTTTTTCATGCCCGGTTGTTTTCAGCGTGATGAATGATTCACATTTCCTGTTGACAGTCCGAGTGAGCGGCAGGTCAAACAACAGAGGAACCGCATCCATATTTATGATGTGGTACGGCCCGATTCTGTGGGAGCGCGTCTGATTTAATATAAAGAGTTTCATTGTTTCACCTGAACCTGTTCTGCAATTTCATTGGTCTAATTTTATGGGGCTCAGTTTTTGGCTTGAAGATTGTGATCCCAAGAAAAATCCATAAATTAGCTGCTTCATTGTTTAAGATGCGGGGTTCAAAGAGTGGGAAAAAAAATATGTGGCTTATCGTCCGGGAAATACGGTATATGATTTGAAGGATTTAGTGTACATGCAATTGTATAAAGTTGCTGCCAACATTTAAGTAGTAGTAAATTTTAGTAATGTATCTGGCAACAATTTTCACTTAATACTGGAAAGTAGAAAATTATTTCTTATTTTTTCTTCCCCTCAGGAAACATTGCAGACAGTGCCTAAGTTTTGTTTCCCTTTTAGTATGGACAGGTATACAACCACATGCATTCAGGCACACATGCATACTTTTTCCTCAAGTCTGTCTTTAGATACAAATATTTAGACCCATTCTCTCTCAGTCTGGCAGTGAAACAAGTGGGGCAAAACTTCACATTTGTCTTGACTGATATTGAAAGTAAGCAGCGTTTTGGTTTCTGCCAGCTATCAGATGTATCTCTGAGTTGCTACTGCTTCCTCAGGTGAGACTCAGTTATCTATTGTGATTTTGGTATGTTTAAGCAATGTTGCAAATGTTTGTATGTGTTGATTTGTGCATACAGTTATCTGCCATGGTTTGAAGTGTTCTACAAATTGCTGGATATGCTGGCTAACTACAGTAATAAAGGACAAGTAAGTAAAATCACTGTTGTGTGGGTGTTTGGGGGTGTGGTGTAACCATTTATCTCAGTTTATAGTCACTTTTAACCTGACATTTTATTAAAATAAAATGGATTATGTATCCGGGAAAAGATTTCTAACACAAACATCTGTGTATAAATTGGGTGGCATTGTGACTATAGCTTTTTGGAGAAATGGTTGTTGATCCTGAAAAAATGCAATCACTATGTTATAAGATGAAAAAAATTCAATAACCCCAGTGCAAAAGTTTGATCAATTGTCATATATGGTATTCGGTGTAAAATGCACTGCTGTGTAAACACAGAATGCACTGATTTGCAAAATCTCATAAACCAATATTTCACAATATAATATTCACAATAGAACACAATTGTATTTACAATAGAACATAAGGAAATGTACAGTTTTAAGGAAGAAATCTGGTCATTTTCAATTTTATGGCTATAACATGTCTCAAAAGGTTAGAACAGGGCCATGTTCAACACTGTTGTAGCATTTTCTCTTCTTTTAACGTGTCAAAGAGCCAAATGTTTTTAAATGGTGGAAGGTCTGGCCTGCAGGCAGCACATGGACTCTTCTACTATGAAGCCATGCTGTTGTTTTGGATTCAGTATGTGGTTTCGCATTGTTTTGTTTAAAAAAAGGATGCCTAAAAAAGCATATGGGTGAAAGCATATGGGATCTGATTTCTTGGTGCCTTTCCCGTTGTGCAAGCTACCGTTTCCATAAGCAATAATGCATTCCTCCATACTATCAGAAATATAGGCTTTAATAATTAAATGCTAATAACAAACCAGCGTGTCCCTTTCTTTTTTTTTTTTTCTTTTTTTTTGCCTAAAGAATGTGGTGTTCATGGTTTACAATAAGGATTTTCACATTTTTATTTGTCTGACCACAGAATAGTTTTTCACTTTGCATCAGTCAATTTTAAATGAGGTTTGGCACAGAAAAGACAGCAGCATTTCTGGATCATGTTCGCATATGGCTTCTTTTTGGCATGATAGTGCTGTAACCTGTATTTGTGGATGCCAAGGCAAGCTATGTTTACAGGCAGTGGTTTCTGTATGTGTTTCTGAACCTCTGAAGTTTTTTCCATTGAAGAGTCATATCTGTTTTTAATGCAGTGCTGCCTGAGGGCCTAAAGATTACAAGCATCCAATATTTATTTTTGCTCTTGTCCTTTTTGCACAGATATTTTTTCAGATTCTTGGAATCTAAAGAAATGTTCACAATTTCATGTTGAGGAACAAAATTCTTAAATTGTTCTACAAATTTGTTTTGCAGATTGGTGAACCTTTGCCTGTCTTTACTTATGAGAAACTCTGCCCTTCTAAGATACACTTTTTATACTTAATCATGTTACTGACCTGTTGCCAATTAACCTAATTATTTAAACCTGTTCCTTCAGCTGTTTCTTTCTAGTAACACTTCCATCTTTATTTGCCCTGTCTCAACTTTTTTGAGGCATGTTGCAGCCATCAAATACAAAATTCCTTTTTTTTTTTTTTTTATGTTATGTTTCCTCACTTTAAACATTTGATATGTTTCCATGTTCTATTGTGAATAGAATATGGGTTTATGAGATTTGCAAATTATTGCATTTTGTTTTTATTTAAATTTGACACAGCATCCCAACTTTTTTTAAATTGCGGTTATAAAGTAATTGGGTGAAGCTACTGCAACAGATATCACATTTACAGAGTTATTTTTTATCCTTTGACCAAGACAAAACAGGCTTTTCTCTAGGAATGGATACAATTGTTATCACTATTATGTTTGTGTACTTTGCATCTGTATTTTCTTTTTACCTGATACAGGAGAATTTAAAGAAGGAGATGTTGGAATCGCTACATGCATTACCTATTCCTGAACCTGGAATGCCTGTATACCTGAATATGGTAATAATTAAAATGTATTAAACATGCAGACAAAAGATACACTTAATTAAATAGTCTCTCACAAAACAAATATTGATATCAATCTAAAGCCACCTTCACACATTTATGGATACTCTTTAAACAAAAACAAAAAAAAAACGTTTAAAATTAAGTTTTAAAATCTGTCTGTTTTTGCTACAGCACGAACTTGGACAAATGGGTGTGTTATGAAAGTTAAAGGACTCTGATAATTATAAATGCTAATTAAACTGGTAGTTTGCACTGTAAAATGCATCTTTGTTTTTCAAAACAATTGGTTTCAGATCCTCATACAAAATGTAATATAAGACAAGGAGTATTATACACACAATTATAGTACCACCACCATTTGACTGTTATATGGAATGCTGTACATTGCATACAGGAAATCATCATACACCTTGGAAATCGTTACTTTATTCTTCATACAGCCTGAATTTACCCCCTGGATGAGTCTGCAGTTGTGCTCTTGGAAGGCAGATGTATCTTCTAAGAATTTTCACTATTCCAAGTTTTCTCCATTTGTAGCAAAGGTTCACAGGTCTACCAGAGTTTTTAAACACTTAAGACAAAAATTTAAAAATAAAAGAAATCACTGTCGGATGTTCATATTCCACTGCAAATATCATATATTAATGGCAGATATCATACTGATGGTGCAGTGATAAAGTTTGGAAAATGAATAGATCTGCAAATGTCTTGTAGAGCACAGCGAATGTAGAGGACTAAAATAACACCAACTCCCAACGAATAATATGCTTGATTTGTCATCCTTCTTTAATAAAGAAACTATGTGTGGTTTGAATAATCGAAAAAGGGAGAGAATGCATCACTCTCATTAAACCCCTGATACATATCTCTTGAAGAGATCTGTCTTCTGCTTCTCATACTGAGGCTGATACAAAAACACCCGGTCTCTCTCCACTGCCCCAAGCACACACTCTGATGTATCTGCAAAATAAATAAGACATAATATCTCCACATCATCTACTTACAACTGATTCATCTACAGAACATTCTCACAAAAGGCTTTATCTGTCATTATGTAGACAGCATTGAAAAATAAAGCCATAGAATTTTAATTCTTCAAAATATTCACTTAAATACATTTTAAGTTATCCTTTTGGACCACAGAATAGTCAATAAAAATACATTAGACATGCTAATGTAGCTTATGAGTTTGCTAAAAAAATGTTATACATCCTTTTCTGTTTTCTCTCAATCCTTAGAATGCCTGTTTCACTGTGCCTGATTTGAGAGAGTTGCCAACCATCCCTGAAAATGTGAGTTACTTCGAACACTATGTTTACAATGTTACTGGCCAGTTCTATGTTTTTTAAAGATTCCAATGCCTCTTGGTTGTAATTACAATCCTGCACAATTTTTACTTGTGTGTTAAGTTTATCACGTTACCATTTTCTTTTCAGTAACTACAACTGATTTTTTTATTTATTTCAGACAAACCTGACAGAGTATTTTGTATCAGTCGATGTAAACAACATGCTCCATTTGTATGCAAGCATGCTGTATGAACGAAGAGTCCTAATCAGCTCTAGCAATCTGAGCACTGTGAGTGTAACTTTTCCCTTCATTGTGTTATGTTTGTATTTAATCTACACTAAAACACGTTAGCACCTAAAAAAAATTATAACTGCAAATCAACCCAAAATTACAGGATAAAAGTTAAATATGCTGTTCCAAAATATATTTCCAATTTTGATGCTGATAATGTTATTATGTTAGTATTCTTTTGATAATATAACACAAATACTGGTAGAATAAAAAGAAAAAAATATATTTAGCAAAAAATGTAGAGTCATCTTTGATTAGAAGCAATAGAAGTGTAGTCACAGACAAACTTTGTGAGTTTGTGGGCATTCCACAGTGTGGGTGCCATGGCATTGATGAAAGCCCAGTGTGGGGCACCGTAAACTGTAAGGATCTGGGGGTGAAAGCATAGAGAGACTCTGAAAAAAAGAATAAATAGTAAATGATATTAAAGGGATTATTTACTGTTGTCTATTTTCTGGATTTTCTGGATAACGAGTAAATTACTGTATACACATGATTGTTTTTGATTCTACACTGTGTTTTATGATTGTACTGTGGTGTACCTTATTTTTCTGAATTGTCAAAACATAAAAAAAAAAATGTAGACATCTGACATAATTAAAAAATGACCAGCCAATTTGAATGAAAAAGAGCCTTGTTTTTTTTTTTTTTTGTCTCTTAGTTAACAGCATGTGTTCATGGTGCGGCTGCCATGTTGTATCCAATGTACTGGCAGCATGTTTACATCCCAGTGCTGCCACAGCATCTCCTAGACTACTGCTGGTAAGAACATGTGTATGGACACAGACACCACAATGCCATAATATACATTGATTAGAATGTGATTCTTTACAGCTGATGGGATACAAAACAGAGCAATCCATTGACTGATACTTGTTAGAAAGATGCCATATGTACTTGAAATCACGCTTCATTTGTAAAGAAATTGTAGCAAATTCTATGGTAAATGTGCTAAAAACAAATTTAATTAATAAAAACAATTTGGATTTTAATAAGGACACTTTGTTTAGGCTAAAAACATATTGGAACAATGTTAACGTTATTTGTGTAATGTTTGAATTTGTAATCCTTCATTTGTAGGTATGTGAGAAATGCTTAATAACGGCTTTGCATCATTTTAAGTTGTTCCACTTTATCCTGTTTTGTTGCTGTATGTCTCATGCTACTTTTAAAAAAAAAACTGTACTTTATATGACATTTCAATTGGATAAAAAATTACAAATTAAATTAGTGGGTAATATTAGACAATTAGATATTCGATTGTATCACTTTGAACCAAACAAATATAATTAAAAGCCAATACATTGCTAAACAATAAATGTGGTTTTTTTTATATACATAATAAAGATAAATATGATATGATGATATGAAATAATAATACAAATATTATATATATATATATATATATATATATACATACAGTGAGGAAAATAAGCAAGTTCTCCCACTTAGAAATCATGGAAGGGTCTGAAATTGCCCTTGTAGGTGCATGTCCACTGTGAGAGACATAATCTAAAAAAGAAATCCAGAAATCACAATGTATGATTTTGTAACTATTTATTTGTATGATATAGCTGCAAATAAGTATTTGAACACCTGAGAAAGTCAATGTTAATATTTGCTACAGTAGCCTTGGTTTCCTGTAGTTTTTCACCAGGTTTGCACACACTGCAGGAGGGATTTTGGCCCACTCCTCCACACAGATCTTCTCTAGATCAGTCAGGTTTCTGGCCTGTCGCTGAGAAACACGGAGTTTGAGCTCCCTCCAATGATTCTCTATTGGGTTTAGGTCTGGAGACTGGCTAGGCCACACCAGAACCTTGATATGCTTCTTACAGAGCCACTCCTTGGTTATCCTGTGTGCTTCGGGTCATTGTCATGTTGGAAGACCCAGCCTGGACCCATCTTCAATGCTCTAACTGAGGGAAGGAGGTTGTTCACCTTCCGTGCCAAGCATTATTTCAAACCATGACGTCTTAGTGTATTACCAACTGTAACCTTGGAAACGATGGTCCCAGCTCTTTTCAGGTCATTGACCAGCTTCCCCCTTGTAGTTCTGGGCTGATTTTTCACCTTCCTTAGGATCATTGAGACCCCACGAGGTAAGATCTTGCATGGAGCCCCAGTCCGCGGGAGATTGACAGTCATGTTTAGCTTTTTCCATTCTAATGATTGCTCCAACAGTGGACCTTTTTTCACCAAGCTGATTGGCAATTTCCCTGTAGCCCTTTCCAGCCTTGTGGAGGTGTACAATTTTGTCTCTAGTGTCTTTGGACAGCTCTTTGGTCTTGGCCATGATAGTAGTTGGATAGTATGGGGTGGACAGGTGTCTTTATGCAGCTAACGACCTCAAACAGTTTAGGATAATTTAGGATAATAAATGTAGTGGAGGTGGACATTTTAAAGGCGGACTAACAGGTCTTTTAGGGTCAGAACTCTAGTTGATAGACAGGTGTTCAAATACGTATTTGCAGCTGTATCATACAAATAAATAGTTTAAAAATCATATATTGTAATTTCTGGAATTTTTTTTTAGATAATGTCTCTCACAGTGGACATGCACCTACGATGACAATTTTAGACCCCTCCATGATTTCTAAGTGGGAGAACTTGCAAAATAGCAGGGTGTTCAAATACTTATTTTCCTCACTGTATGTATATATATATGTACAGTGGAACCCGGTTATGTCGATGTCCTAGGAGGTCGGCAAAAAGCATCGAGGTGAAAATCAAAATGGCGGCAGTATATCTAGTGCTTGAAATTTCTTTATGTACATGATGTGCGTTAATAAATAAGAATGTGCATGCACGTGTTTTTGAAGGGTTTTTTTACACAACAGCGTTGCCGCGATTTGTTTGATGAAGGCATGCTATAAAAATACATACAGTACATGTTTATCTGTCAGGAATCCACCTGCCACGCCCCCTTCGGCCCCCTTCAGCGTGTCAGGTGCTTTCTCGGCCGCTTTCTCTTAAGCTCTCGGCTTCAATCGCGCACATGTTGTGCTCGTTTATCATCATCACCAGCTCCTATTTAAACTTCCACACTCTCACTGTCTGGTATTGTTGGTATATGTTGGTTCACGGCGGTCGTTGTTATCGCTCATGTGTATCCTGGTATGTGTCTTCCCACCGGCACTCTCTCAACGGTTGCTCTTTTCTTCCCAAAGCGCACCCCTCAGGTACTAAGAGCCCTCTGACCCTCTGAAGGACTAAGACCCCATTATAATAACTTACACTAGCCAGTGGGACAGGTGCTGACGGGAAACAGGTTTACCCTAATGAGAATTAGCCCATGAAACAAATTGAAGTTGATTACGCTTTCTCAATCCCTTTGTCCCTTTGTCCCCTTACTGTCCCCTTACGGTCCCCTTACTGTCCCCCCTGAAAGCAGAGGCAAAGCCTGGACATACAGGCTTGGGGGGGCTTGAGCAATATGCGTCCTGGGAAGGCAGGTTTTAAAAGCTTTCCCATCCTTCTTGCGCAAGTTAACCAACTGAAGCATATTTGTTATTCAGTGCTGAAAAGAGCCTTTTGGCTCCACTGGAGCATCAAGAATCATCAAGATAAGCCCGTCAGACACAGGGCTCTCTTACCCACCACAGCCAGGCCAATGCTGGACTGCTGCTCTCGACAAGTGCAGGTGGAGATCTGCAATGACACACCCCTTTTCCCACAATGCTAAGTCGGGTGACCCAGCAGCAGTCTGCCTCCTCATGTCTTCCATGAGTTTATCTTGGTACGCTGAGAACTGTGGCATTTAGGGGTCTGACAGCCACAGTAGAGTGGAAATTTTTTTCTGAAAAAGATAGAAGCAGACAGCCTATCTAGTCATCCTGGCAGCGAAGGGGAGGGCTGCCCCCCGATTTTGGTGGAGGTGACTTGCCATGGACAGTTTGGCTGGGGGGTTGGACATCCCTAATGCCTTTAGTCTGCACCTTCAGTCTGGAGAAACCCTATGTGAGCCCCTCTAAAGGGTTTGTCCTAGAAGTGCTGCATTTCTGCAACACATGCTGGGACAGCTGGTATCAGGTGCTTAACTGAGGAAGTGCGTGAAGTGCTCTTCCCATAATATAAATTCCTCTCTGGGCCCTTGCGCTTCTGCTGAGATGGCCATTCAAAAGAGAGTAGGGTAACTGTTCTACACATCTCAAAGAGGCCCAGCTTCCTATGCATGGGGGAGGGGGGCTCACTCATAGCACTGCCAGGCCTGGAAGAAAGATTGGTAGAGAGGAAAGCATACTCTTCGTCTTCCTCGAATCCTCCTCTGAAAAAAGACGAGCAACCGCATCTTTACCCCACCAAAGAATCTGGTTAAAAGAGGGGAGAGAATGCAGAAGAAACCTCGTCAATCAACTCTCCCCAGCTGCACTGGGCCTGAGGAGCAACCTTGTCCATCTCTGCGGGTGACGCAGAAAGACTTGAGTATTCTTTACTTGCGGCCTCTCACTCAGCACTTCAAAACCCTTAACGGGAACTAAGAGCAGTGCGGGCAGCAATTAGCGATTAGCTAGATTAGGGTTAGCTCCCAAACACGCTGTGTACACAGGGTGAGAGTCTTTAGAAGATATCATAAACCCGCATGCACATGGACGAGAGGGATCTTTCCCCTTCGCCGTGCCACTGGATGGGAATAGCAGTCGCCATAACAGAGATGCGCACAGTGAGATTAACGAAATCACCACAATGTGCCGCCACTCGATTTTAGGTCTTACAGAAATTATTTTTTACCCCTCTTATTGAGTGTGAATAATTATGATAAAGAAGCTGTAACTGCTTGAGAAATATAAAAACAGTAGAAGGAAACTATACACATTAACAGTGAATATTTCCCCAAAGAAGCATTTGTGCTCGGCAGCATACCCTAAAAAACAACTTGTCCGTAAACAGTTTAGTGGCCACTCATTCATCTGCTAAAAATAGCTTCCAATAGGAAGGCTATTGGTGGCAGGTGGTTTCCACTTAACGTCGTTTATCTCGATCGGTGCTGTGCAGCCGCAGAAAAACTCGCGGAAGTGGCAGAAAAATTAAGCATTACAGACACTACAGGTGTAGGATACTTTTCAGAGCTGTGTGTCAGAGTGAAATGACTCGAGAATTTAGTTTTGACACTGGTTAGCTTTTTGTACAAACGAACTACACCCCGCACGCTTTTAGTGATTTAGTTAGCAATCTGTGTGTTTGCAATGTTGGACAATATAATAAAGGTTTGTATCAAGAATAGACGGTGGTTTGTATTGTATACTGGTAAATCTCTGCTGTTAGTTGGTGCACATATGCCTTTTTTTGTAAATGTTATGCGATGCACGGGCCTCCAGTATACGTGATTTACCAGTATACAATACAAACCACCGTCTGTTCTCGAAAGCCGAAAGTGAAAGCAAAACATTTTTTTTTTGCAACACAGGCAAAGTCAAACACAAACATTCGCCTTGAAAGTTAGGTATTCCGGTGGTCCACTAAGTCCCAAACTGAAAAGAGGCAGTCTGTGTATACAGTTGTGTTCAAAATTATTCAACCCCCACTGAAATTGATTGTTTTGGTCGGTTTGACATTGATTATGATCATTCAGTCATCCTGCTTACAATTAAATCAAAGAGGCACGTGTAGGTCAGACAAATATAACATAACATTTATAATGAAATAACCACAAATGTCTTTTCTGAGCTCACATAATTATCAGTTTTATTCAACCCCCAAGTGACATTCAATCTTAGTACTTAGTACAACATCCTTTTACAGTTATAACAGCTTTTAAATGTGAAGCATAGCTTGACACAAGTGTCTTGCAGCGATCTACGGGTATCTTCGCCCATTCATCATGGGCAAAAGGCTCCAGTTCAGTCACATTTTTAGGCTTGCGCACTGCAACTGCTTTCTTTAAGTCCCACCAGAGGTTCTCAATCGGATTTAAGTCTGGTGACTGCGATGGCCACTTCAAAATGTTCCAGCCTTTAATCTGCAACCATGCTCTAGTGGACTTGGAGGTATGCTTGGGATCATTGTCCTGTTGAAAGGTCCAAAGTCTTCCAAGCCTCAGGTTTGTGACAGACTGCATCACATTGTCATCCAATATTTCCTGGTACTGAAGAGAATTCATGGTACCTTGCACAAGCTGAAGCTTCCCAGTACCTGCAGAAGCGAAACAGCCCCAAAGCATGATTGACCCCCCGCCATGCTTCACAGTAGGCAAGGTGTTCTTTTCTTCATAGGCCTTGTTCTTCCTCCTCCAAACATAGCGTTGATCCATGGGCCCAAACAGTTCTAATTTTGTTTCATCAGTCCACAGAACACTATCCCAAAACTTCTGTGGTTTGTCCACATGACTTTTGGCATACTGCAGTCGACTCTTCTTATTCTTTGGGGACAGCAAGGGGGTGCGCCTGGGAGTTCTGGCATGGAGGCCTTCATTACGCAGGGTGCGCCGTATTGTCTGAGCAGAAACTTCAGTACCCACATCTGACAAATCTTTTCTTAGTTCCTCAGCAGTCACACGGGGACTTTTCTCCACTCTACGCTTCAGGTAGCGCACAGCAGTCGAAGTCAGCATCTTCTTTCTGCCACGACCAGGTAGCGTTTCAACAGTGCCCTTTGCCTTGAATTTGCGAATGATGCTTCCCATGGTGTCTCTTGGTACGTTTAACATCTTTGCAATCTTCTTATAGCCATTGCCCTTCCTGTGAAGAGTAATCACCTGTTCTCTTGTCTTCCTGGACCATTCTCTTGACCTCACCATGTTTGTAACCACACCAGTAAATGTCTAGAAGGAGCTGAGTATCACAGTCATTTTAAAGCTGCCTAATTGGTGCTTATTAGGCTTTATTGCTGCTCCCTGATATCCACAGGTGTTTTCAATACCTGATTGAAAACACTTCATTGAACCTCTGTTCTTCAGAGTGGTAGTCTTTAAGGGGTTGAATAATTATGTCAATGAAGAATTCACAAAAGAAACATTTACTACTGTATTACAAAACTAATTGATGTCATTTTAGTTGCATATGGTTCTTTAAGAAGTCCTTGTAGGATTTCATTCTGAATACAATTACAAATGTACACTAAATTCCCTAAAACCATTTACAGCATTGGGGGTTGAATAATTTTGAACACAACTGTATAATAATCCATATCCTTCTCTTCCTGTCCCCCCTCTTCTTTCTCTCTCTCTCTCTCTCTCTCTCTCTCTCTCTCTCTCTCTCTCT